>APFE030499611.1:0-52056 GCA_000404065.3 Pinus taeda | reverse complement strand
AAAAAAAAGTATCCCTTACCCCAGATCGATGAACTTTTTGATCAAGTGAAGGGAGCAACAGTGTTTTCCAAGATCAATTTGCAATTAGGATATCACCAAATATGGATTAAGGAGGAAGACATAGCTAAGAATGCTCTTAGAACAAGATATGACCATTACAAGTTTGTGGTGCTACCCTTTGGGTTAACCAATGCCCCTGCGACTTTTATGTGTTTAATGAACAACATATTCCATCAATATTTGGATAGATTCGTGCTTATCTTTATTGATGATATACTGATATATTCCTACACTATGGAAGAGCACAAGGAGCACCACAGATTAGTGCTGCAAACCCTCCAAGAACACCAGTTATATGCCAAGTTCAGCAAGTGTGACTTTTTCAAGGAAGAAATACAGTATTTGGGCCATATAATCACGAAGGAAGGGATTGCGGCAGATCCCAAAAAGATAAAGACCATAATGGAATGGCCCTTACCAAAGGATGTAACAGATATCAGATCCTTCATGGGATTAGTTGGTTATTACATATGATTTGTAGAAGGATTTTCAAAAGTGGAATATCCTATCACTTCCTTACAAAAGAAAGGAAGAGTTTTTAGGTGGACCCCGGAATGCCAAAAAAGTTTTGAGCAGCTTAAGCATCTGCTCACCACTGCACCCATTCTAAGTATAGCTGATCCCAGCAAGGTCTATGTGGTGTGTACTGATGCAAGAAAAGAAGGTGTAGGAGGCATGTTGATGTAAGAAGGGAAAGTAATTGCTTATGAGTCTAGGAAACTGAAAGAGCATGAGCAGAAATATTCTGCTTATGATCTAGAATTAGCAGCCATCATTCATGCCTTGAAAATGTGGTGACATTACCTTTTGGGAAGGAAATTTTTACTTTTGACAGACCACCACAGTCTAACCAATTATTTTAGTCAACCCACCTTAAATTCCCGGCAAGCATGGTGGGTGGATTTCCTAGGCAGTTTTGATTTCGAAATCAGGCATTTGAAGGGGAAGGAGAATCGGGTGGCAGATGCTCTAAGTCGGAAATTGCAATGTCTGTATGAGATTTCCTATAGCAAATGGAAAAGTCCCTTCAGGGACATGATTAGACAAGTAGCAGAGCAAGATAATGAATATCAGCAAATAAAACAACAAGTACAACACTCCAACAGCAAGGAAAAATAGCAGGGTTATGTGTTAGATACTGCTGGGATGTTGTATTATCAAGATAGACTATATGTACCCTACCAGAACAACATTAAAAACTTGATTTTTGACGAATTTCATAAAAATCACTATGCAGGACACCCAGGATATTAGAAAATGATTACAACACTAAAAAAAGAGTATTACTGGCCAGACATGAAGAAGGATGTGGTGGAGTACTTGGCACGGTGTTTGGAGTGCCAACAAATTAAGGTCGAACATCAACATCCGGCAGGGTTGTTACAACCACTACCTATTCCAGAATGGAAGTGGGAAACCATTTCCATGGACTTTATAATGAGTTTTCCCAAGACAAGGAAAAATAATGATTCCATCATGGTGGTGGTGGACAAATTGAGTAAAGTGGCACATTTTATACCTGTGCAATTGACTTATAGAGCTATGCAGATTGCCCACATATTTATGTAGAACATATTTAGACTTCATGGATTACCTAAAACAATCATTTCAAACCGTGATGTGAAATTCACCTCGGTCTTTTGGAAGACATTGTTTGGGGAATTAGGGACTCAATTGAATTTCAGCACAATGTTTCACCCTCAAACGGATGGACAAATAGAGCGGGTGAACCAGGTGCTGGAAGACATGATAAGGGTATATGTAATGCATTAACTAACCAACTGGGAAGATTATCTGCATTTGGTCGAGTTTTCATATAATAATGGCTATCATACATCATTGCAAACGAGCCCATTTGAAGTATTGCGTGGGCGAAAGTGCCGCACACCCTCAAGTTGGGGCGGGCCGGAAGATAGGCTAATTTTGTGACCCGACATGCTTAAGGAGATGGAAGAAATGGTTAAGAAAGTGCGGGTTAATTTAAAGGCAGCTCGGGATAGGCAAAAGAACTTTGTTGACCGGAAAAGGAGATTTAAAGAATATCAAGTTGGTGACCACATATACGTGAGAATTCAAGCGAAAAAGAGCACATTGCAATGGAGTGGGTGCGCTAAATTGGCACCCCGATTTTGTGGACCCTTCAGGTCTTAGTAAGAATTGGGCCGGTAGCTTACCAACTCGCTCTGCCAAGTCACATACGGGTCCACAATGTCTTCCATGTTTCCGTGTTAAAAAAATATGTTTATGATCCTAAACATGTAATCAGATGGAAGGATATACAGGTGAGAATTATCTCCAGTTAATTAGTCAAAAATGTTTCCTTTAAAAGAAAACTGACTTAGAATTTGCATGTTGCAGGTCGAACCAGAAGGAAAAATTTTGGTCAAACCATTGAACATCCTCGACCGGAGAGAAGTAATGTTGCGGAAGCGAGCTATTACCCAAGTTAAAGTGCAGTGGCAGCACTTTGGGCCTGATGAGGCTACGTGGGAAGATGAAGAGCTCATCAAACAAACATATCCAAGGTTGTTTGTGGTCAAAAGACATCGGGACGATGTCTAATTTGAGGAGGGGGAGATGTAATGCCCCGGGATAAATGTAAATATTTGATTTTACTGTGGTAAATGATGAACTGTATTAACAACATTATCTATTTGAATTTAAATAATATTAGCTTTTAAAAAAAAATAAGAAATGTTTTCTTTAAAAGTTGGCCACTTCTCAAGGGGGAAGTTAGAGGCAAGACAGTTGCTTTGATTCCCAACCTTAACTGTTTTCCCTAACTCGAAAGGCTTCCAGAGGAAAATAGGGAAAGGGGGAGAAGGGGGGAGTTCTGTGCTATTGGGACAGACAGAAAAAAGAAAGAAAGAAATGAGAAAATGGCTAAGTCTGGTGATGACCAAATAGCCAGACACTAAGTGCGAATATCTTGCTACAGACAGTGGTCCTGCAAGAGAGCAAGGGGGGAGATTTTGGTCCTGAAGGATGAATCTCACGGATGGGTGGCAGATTGAAAACAAATGAACAGAGGTAATCTCGGCTTCTCAAGTGTTTAAGCAAGCAATAGTGACTCAGGTAAGTGACTAAACTGTTCTTGTTTAAAAAAAAAAAACTTTTAAAAATATTGATGAAGCATGTTGTATTAAATGGTTGCAATGTTGCATTTATTTATCAAGGATTGCATTAGGGGTAAATGAGGTCTTTACCAAGAACTCTGTTAAATCAATAAACAAAAACCAAAAACAAAAGAAATATTGTGAGGGTTAGCGTAGTCAAACAGGTGTACAACTGAGGGAGCAAAGTGTAAATACATAAAACATTCTCCCTCGCGTGAGACGAAAAACAGAGTGTCGTGGAAGAAGTCAAGTCATGCATAAGTGAATAGGGAAGGCTAGAAAGAATTACTATTGTAAACTTTATAGTTGAAATTAAAATTACTGACTGCAGAAGGAAAATTATTTTGTATATTTTATATATACTCAGAACCCTAGGTGTAGGGTTTCGTTTCCAGAACCATAGGCGTAGGGTATTGTTCCAAGACTAAAAGTTGCTGCGGAAGAAGTTGAATACATTTAAATGGAGGAAAACCGCTACTGAAATAACCTAGATTATCGGGTAAAAATATATGCACAGTGGCTATATTGTTTTCTGTTAGTCTACTACAAGAGAACTTGTCATTAAGCCAAATTAAGTATGCTTAGTAGCCATACATTTATTAGATTACAACAAGAATATCCTGTCACCATCACTCCAGAGAATCTAAGCAAGTCGGATGACTATGCTGAACATTCGTACAACAAAAAGGAAACATCAACTATGACATAATACTAAATTATTTCCGCAAACTTAACAGTGGGAATACATATACATTAAACCGTGTAACTAGGGGTTGCAAATTAAAGAGTGAATCGAGAAACAACACTCATGGGTGAACGAGGAAGGAAATATATGCATTATTAAATTAAAGAAAGCCCTGTAGACAAATAAAAGAAACGCGGAATTTGTAACTACATAAGTAATGACACTGTGCATGGAAATTGAAGCATTGTAGCAAAAGGCTATAATATATAATGTTACATAGAGGAAAAGAAAACATATTTGCACATATGCATTAACCCAGTAGGGGATGTTCCCAATGTCTACTATATCTGAACAAATCATTCAATAAACCAAGTGCATCATCATAATATTCAAACTAATAGGGAAATTCAAAGAAATCATGTTGTATTACAGCTAAATTATCACAATAAGTCTGTGTGACTAATATAAATTGCATGATTAGCATAAGCAGGCTTGACTAGAAGCCGTAAGGGTTCGGCTTTCGGCATGTTTCACTAGGCCGAGTGTTACAAACAAAACCGAGGTCTTTTACTTAAATTAAAAATGGAAATAATATAGTGGCCACAACAATAGAAAAGCCGAAGGAGCCATCAGAGGGCTCGGTCCCATTAATCCCCTATATCAATCTCTACCAAAAAGGGACCCAATTAACTAAAAATCGTAAAGATAAATATGCGCTGGCCAGGAGGTGTTAAGCCTAGAAGGTGCATCGATATGGCCGAATCCCTGTGCAAGACAATTTGTTTGAGAACCCAACTTAACATGTGCATAAACTGAAACAATTTCAGGGTAAGAACCCTCGCTCAACAGTTTCCTGACAGGCAAAGGAAAAGCAATTAAAATACTTTAAGTAGTCTTGGGGAGATCTCATACCCAGAGTATTGGAGCATTAAATCCATCTCTGTAGCACCAAGTCCCCATTCAAAGCTAAGTTTGAAGGCAGAGACGTGAGGACCCTGCACAGAAAGAGGGGCATTAGCTAGCAACTGTGTAATGAGTTTCTTGTTCAATACAAAACGAATAAAAACAACAAAAAAAAATATGAGCGACTTTAAACAGGTTCAATTGTTGCTGCATAAGGGGAAAACAATGATGGCTTACTGTAACGAGTTTGGGTGCATGGTTCAGGTTGTAGTGTTCTGGGCACCTTCCGATAGCTTACAGAAGCTTGGGGGCCGAGTGAACAGACCCATGAATGAGAATGACAACCAAGCGGTAGAGCAGGAAAATTGCAGAGAAATGAACTTCCAAGAAGAGACCGGGTGATGTGAACAGGCTCGAACCATCCATCGCCATTGGATCGCCGAGTCGACTCCCATATCGTCGATTGAATAGGGATCCCTAGGCAGTAGCAGTGTTGGGCAGAGCTGCACACGCCACATACAGTGGTGGTGCAGGCATTAATACAACATTCCAAATCTATCAACAGTAAGGTGGCGGAGTCAACGATCATGGATCGATGACCCATCTCCCCATACCCAATCGTTGATGTATATCGAGCTTGCCCCATAGGCCTGAGTAAATGCCGAAGATTGCCATCTTCGTTGGTAGATGGACCCTTGTATGCGTGAATAGAAAACAATTTAATTTGTTTTTGATTATGGATAAATCAAATGTAATACATGTGATGTGAATAAATAGCATGAGATTATGTACTCGTACACCGTGGCTAACAGCTTAGGCTTATGCATGGGACGTAAATGCAAATAAATAAAAAAATATTTTTGGGAGTTTGACAGTAGAACTGAAAAACTTATGCTACTATCTGTGTGTCTTGTTGTTACAAGTTAGATAAATATAGCACAATGCTATTCTAATTACGTTAAAATTGAAAGGTTAATTAAGTTGTACTAGGTTTTGTATTTAATGAACATATTGTGCTAGGTTGTGAAAAACTAAGTAGATTGAAGGGCTAATTAAACTGCTTCAAGGTTTACGTCTTGATGAACATATTGTACTAAATTGTGCAAAACTGAGAAGTTATGTTATTAGATTTACATGTTTATGTTCTTTTAGACTTTTGTTTAACTTGTAGAATAGCATATGCATCTCAAAAAATATTTGTTTTATTTTTTTGATGTGGTGTTGTGTAATGTAGTTTTTTTAATTCCTCTTTCTACTATTATTAGGTTATGTAAATTGGAGTGAAAATTCATTTAAGTGGGTTTGTGGGTTTGCATAGTCTAGAAATTAGGTAAAAATACAAGGCTGGTTTTCAATAACAAATATGGAAGGAAAAACATTTTTTGTTGCGTTGATATAAACTATCATACATGTATTTTAACCTCCCATTTTTGCACCTAGAGCTGCAAAACAAAATTGTCTTTTAATTACTTTAATTTTTCATAATGTACATAGATTCATGGTTAATATGGATCCATGCTTATTATTTATTAATTTTGGAAATGTAATATATTTGTTGCCAAAATTGTTCCATTTTATGGGTTCAAAAGATGTTTTTATGTTTTATCGTTGTAAAGAATGAGTTCCAGGTTTTAGATTTCCACCTTGTATTTACTTCAGGCTTGGCCTTATTATATTTATTTATTGATGCTTTATTTTTATGGTTAAATCTGAAATTTATTCCTTGTTGATGTTATGAACCAATCTTTACCTCGAGTAGCCTATCCTTAGTTCTAGGGGTTTGTGCGCCTTTCCAAAAGCAGGTCGTTTTGATTCCTTGTGTAAGTTTCTTAGGGATTATTGGTACTAAGAAAATGAATGATAAATTTTCTTTGACTCTCTTATATTCTTTGTAGATGGATTTACACAGGAAGCTGAAAATATGTTTCAAATTTATTCCTACTTTTGCATTTCCATTTTTTCTATGTAATTCAAATAATTATACCTCTTGAATAGATCTATTTTCTAGTAAAATTTTGAACTATGAACTATGGATGCAGATATTATAAATTTAGTTAGAGTGATAAATATAATGCCATGAAAACATGAGATGTGTATATGGGAGAATTAAATAAATATTTAGCATCTAAAAATATGATAATCATTTTGATGCACCTTTAGGCTAAATCTTTGTGCGTAGAACGCAAAAGCATGTTATGCATATTGTGTGGTAAAATTGATGTAACTTTTTATTTCAAGGACATTGGTCTAGAAGAGTATTATCTTGGGCATCATCTATTGAGTTCATGAGGTAGATGGACCAAATCAATTTGAAAACCATGAGAAGTTTCTAGATTATCCGACATTTAATAGCCTAGATTATGCCATTTATGTAGTCTATATTTCGCGATTTTCTTCCAAGATTGAACATTTGATTGAAGCATATTAATTATTTATGAGAAAACCAATCCATATGA
This sequence comes from Pinus taeda, assembly GCA_000404065.3. Classification (NCBI taxonomy): domain Eukaryota; kingdom Viridiplantae; phylum Streptophyta; class Pinopsida; order Pinales; family Pinaceae; genus Pinus; species Pinus taeda. Next base: position 44,836 of record APFE030499611.1, on the reverse strand, counting down.
TGAATGTGCTCAAACTGTATATGTTTATCTAACATCTATTTTAAAAGGCTTGATAAATCTCGATGGAATGGTGGAATTGCAATTTTTAGGACAACCCCTCCATGTTCCATGAGCGTATCCAAGTTGTATGGATTTTTATCAGATATATCTAAATTAAAAGGGTTGATAAATATTAGAGGGAGTGGTTGAAATGTTCCAAGAGTGTATACAAGTTGTATGAATTTTTATCTAATCTCTCTACTTTTAAAAAGGTTTGATAAATATTCGAGGAAATGGTTGAAAGTGCTGATTTCAAGGAAGTCTCTCCTTGTTTCATGCTTAGTTAAGGTTTTTAAATTTATTATAAACATATCAATGATTTATTATTTAAACCATCCCATATGCACATACAATTTCTTGTAAACGAAAGCCACAAATTTTGCCTATAAAGTAGATATTTATATTGAAATTTGGTATCTAACAGTTGTATTTTTCCAATTGTTTACAAAGATTCAACAAATGCTTTTTATACTTTGGGGAATTTATTGAAAATTGAATTGTGTTGATCTCTCGCCAATAGTGCAATTAGTTGAGGGGAATTTTTCAACATTTGATTCGTGTTTATATCTCTCGAAAATTAGTAATATTAGTTGAATACAAATATCTCCTTATATAAAGTCATAGTAGATATATTATTGAAAAAATTACAGGGAAAATGGATATTTTTTGACCCCATCCAAAGTTAACACACATTCACATGTGCATGTGCATTTAAGCATTATTTGTTGTTTAAACCTAATTAAATCAACATTTTGAGTCCCATGAGACTGGTGGTTGATACATTATGGGGAAGTTTAGAACATACATCATCTAGATGATTTGGATTTAGTGCATTTTTCCATGTCATTTGCTTAATATTAATAATGTTTCATAATTATTTGTATTTTTATGGATAAATAATGGACTTTATGTTTTAACTTGTTTGTTCATTACTCACGAATGGCATAAAATAGGGAGTAGGACTTACTTTGATAGATACCTTCACCAAGTAAATATTGGTCCATTACATTGTTCTTAGAGGTCATTGTAGCTTAACCTTAATGTGGATGTTTTCATATTAGGAACCCATAAGTTTGTATTAAAACAAGAGTTGTATAGACTCTTTGAAAATGATGACATGTAGCTTTTAGTAACCAGGTGGTGCTTATTCTTCACATAGGATATACAAGTTACAAGTAACCCCTTACAATAGCACATGTGGACCTTTGGACTTGGATGTCCCATAGTTCAGTGTGGGAAAATATAAATTTTGAGGTATTCCTCATATTTGGCTAACCAAATCCGTGAATTTTCGATCACATGTGGAGTTGTGCATATTTAGATATCACTTATTATATCAATGAGAATAAGGTGTGGAGTGCTTGCTTTAGGGAAAATTTATTTGACCATGTCTTGCCCAAACAACCAATGATCGCCTTAATCAAGAAATAATTTATTCCTCAAACTATTGATCTAATAAAGATATGTTCTTGTAAGTTTTCTCCTTCATTTTTCACAACTATACGGATGTGGGAAACTTGCTAACTTAATTCAAGTTTTAATTTAGAAACTAGTTGGAGTCTACTCAGGCATGTCCAAATAATATCAATGAAAGATAATTCATCTAGAAGGGGTTAGTCTCTAATCCACTGTAAAATAAATGTGCAAGGTCAAAAGTAAACATTGAATGTTTCCATGCAAGATCTCTCGTGATCTCCATTAACATATTCATCACAATATTTCATGTATTCGTTGTTGGGTGGTGGTTGTTTTGCTTGGATACTCAAGTGTCTGTTTACATAAGTGATCATGATTGTGAGAATCATATCAGCTAAATAAAATTAGAGTCATTATCCACATATTTCCTCCTTACTGCTCTTTTCTCAGGCCCAAACTAACAACCCTCTTTGATCCCAAATTATATATTCAAGAGAGGGTTGACCTTCCTCCAATACTAGACTTAAGATTGACTACCTTGAAATATGTGCAACTAATCAACTTTGGTAGTGGATTCCCTCCTCATTATCTTTGGTTTAGAACATAAAACTTTAACAAGAGAAGGGAGCGCTCCTTCATAAAACAACCATCTATACATTTCCTTCCTTTGAAGACACAACGATATTATCTGTATTTGTTTCATACTTTAAACCACCCATGAAAATGCTTTAGTGATCATTGTATGGATCTTGTTGATCATGGCTAGAGGGACGTGATACAAATTCTGCTACAAATAAAAAATAGGCCTCAACCATATTTAGCAAGAGATGGACCAGAATGCTACTAGTGCATCACAGATCTGATTCGTGATTGCTATACTAATGGGTTGAAGATACTATAGGTGATCAAGGTCCCTCATCTGCACGTTTATCCTCCACATAAGTGCACCAAAACTGATTTTCTTCCCTCTTGAACTACCATTTATACTAAAAAAGAGTTTAGGGTTGTGTTGACTATGTTGGACCTACCAAAATTCAAGGGATCTCCTCAATAAGAAGTCCCAACTAGACCTCAAACTGTTTGGAGTAGGAGTCCCAGTAGTGGATGGTAGTGCAATTCCTTGACAATGGTAGAGCGCAAAATTAAGTAATATAACTTCGGGTAAGTGAAAGTATGTGACCCTGTAGAGAGTCAAGTGTGATGCATGAAGATTCTAACACATGGAGGCGAAAAGGAAGTGAACCCCTTCGAATTTTGTAATATTACGCAACTTGAAAGGTAAACATGAGAAAAATGACATCACAAGCTAAAATGCATAATAGTCTGTAAATTAAAGTGATGAATAAAACCAACAACACACATTCAATAGGATCTGTACAATTGCATACAAAGTATTTCATAAGCAAATGCATAAGTTAAACAACATACATTGCTAAAGAAACTAGAATAGTCCAACTACAATAAAAACATATGCATGAAAGTGTGTTGGTTGTGATATTATTATTATAAGTGAAATTTCCATACATACATATGCCATTGACGACCACTAGCCCTAATAACGGAACATTACAGTAAAGAACACTTGCTCCTACAAACAACTATACTCGCTTTATTCTATGGAGAAGCCAAGGCTCTTCACAATACTCCCAAGCCTTCTCTAAGCCTAAGCCTAGCCAAAATCTTGGTTACTAAAATCCTCTTCTGTGAGTTATGAGGTTCTATTTTTAAGAAAGGGTGGGGTGACCCTTGACATTCCCCTTTGTGACTCTTTGACTCTCCTCATGAATCATAGAAGAGGCTTTTAGGAGCCAATATTTTGGCTAGGCTTGGGCTTAGAGAAGGCTTGGGAATATTGTGAAGAGCCTTGGCTTCTCCATAGCATAGAGCGAGTATACTTGTTTAGAGGAGTAGGTGTTATTGACTGTAATGTTCCAATATTGGGGCTAGTGGTCATCAATGGCAGATGTATGTATGGAACTTTCACTTAATAATAATATCAAAACCAACACACTTTCATGCATATGTTGTTATTGTAGTTGGAATATTATGGCTTCTTTAGTAATGTATGTTGTTTAATTTATGCATTTTCTTATCAATTGCTTTGCATGAAATTGTACAAATCTCTTTGAATGTGTGTTTTTGGTTTTATTCATCACTTTAATTTGCAGACTATTCTGCATTTTAACTTGTGATTTCATTCCCCTCGTGTGTTCCTTTCAAGATGCATACTATTATAGGCTTCTGAGGGGCACACTTTATTTTCCCTTCTGTGTGTTAGAACGTTCATGCATCGTACTTTACTCTCCATAGGGTCACACACTTTCTCTTACCCAAATTTATCTTACTTACCTCTATACGCTACCATGGTCAAGGCATTACACTACCACCCATGTTGGGACTCCTACTCCAAATCGTTTGAGGTCTAGTTGGGATTTCATATCAGGGAGAACCCTGAATTTTGGTGGGTCCAGCACCAGGAAAATTTCTGGCACTAGAAGGAGGGTCAGATGACAAGCTGAGCCCTTAGAGTTTGTTTTGAATTTTTGCACATATTTCATGAATTTTGTTGAAATCACAACCCAAACATGTTTCTTTCACGTTGTTGATTTTGAATCGCCAGTGATAATTATAGATGACTTGTCCAAATATAAGTTCAAGGGTGATAATGGAACACCCTTTTTCAGACACACAGTTGCTTTTGTTGGATTTTGTGATAAGCATGATGCCCCCTCGGATGAAATTACATGTGGGTTGTTTGCTTTCGTGTTCGAAGGGTGTGCAAAGAAATGGTGTCACACATTTCTTACACCCTCTATACACTCTTTTGACCACATGTTCAAAGAATTGTGTTGTGCTTTTGTTCTTTATGACTGTAAAGCACTTAATAAAAAAAATTAAAATTGCGAAAATCACCTGACGAATCTCTTCAATATTTTCACGATCGTTTTCTTCAATACTATAATGAATTTCTTGAAGATGAAGTTGACTGAGAATTTTTGGAGGAAATATTTCAATATCTTGTTCACGTTTCTGAGAATCTGCATGAGTTATAATATTTACAACCTCTCCCAACATACCTCAATGTTAGAGCTTCTAAATCTGAGATGGACAAGGTTGTTGTCCCAAGTGATCCTTCATCCCTTTCTCATCAAAAAACTATCGCTCCACAACTCGAGGTGGGAGAAGTTGAGAATCCACCTGTTGATCTTTTACCATCTCCTTCCACCCCACCTGCTTAGGGCTTTTTCATAGAGTTGGACTACAACCCCGATGTTTTTCATGTGCTCTTATCTCCTTAGCCTATGTCCATCGGTCCCTTTGATCCTCTAGATTTTGGTATGCTGTGTTCGTTTGTCTCAGATCTCACATGTGATGTTCACGAGGATCAAGTACTGGACGGAGTTGGTGCTGAACAACCAACCCGTGCTATCATTTTTTATGAGTATGTGTGGGATTTTGAACAAGAGTTTGCGATGAAGGATGACCTCCTTCTATCTGCACCTTGTCCACTTTATCCTTACATCTTCCACAATTATTTTATTTTTGTTCCATCTTGTGAAAATTCATTTATGGATGTTTCTATTTCCAATACTTTGCAGAACACGTGGGATGCCAATTTTTCATTTGATTGTGGAGAGGACAAATCTATCTTCCCTGATCCACCCAATCTCTCATCTTACATTTCCGGAAATTCGTTTAAATAAAATAAAATAATAATTTAAATAAAATGATAATTTATTCTTTCAAATATTTATGGTTTACCTTTCCCCGGTTCTTCCTTCACGATTTTGTAGATGATGATTCACGAGTGGAGTTTTGTTGAATAAGATTTGCATGGCTTCTCAATGTCAATGTTCTCAATCACTCACATGTTGTTCGGATTGGGTAATCTTTCCAAGCACTTTGATTTAACTTTGACAATCAAATTATTAGGGTTGTTGGAAATATTTTGACGAGTGTTCCTATTCTTCATTGGATTGCAGAGAGGTAACCAAATATTTTCCTCGAACCTTTGATCAAATTGAAGCAGAAATTGGGGACATCAAAATTGTTGTCGCAATCCTTCATGGCCAAGGTGACTAGACTACCCAGAATTGGTGAAAGGTGGTTCAAAAACAAGGGTATTGAAGGGAAATAATGGAAGGTGTTTCTATAGAATCCAAGTATGGATAATACTATTTTTAAAAATGGTATTTCGAGCACAATTATTAAGGGTAAATGGAGGAATTTACTGTTAGTTCTTCAGAAGTTCATTGCTTGTGAGGGTAGATTTGGTAGCATGTTTTTCTACCATGTTCATTTAATGATGCACTTTCTTGAAGGAAATGAAATCAATTTACCCTATTTTCTACTTAATAGCTTGAGGAAGATGTATAGCAATACATAAAGAAAAATTTAGTGCATTGAAAACACTCTATATCATCATGACCTTGTAAACATGCTTATTAAAGGCCATTTTGAGAGTCTATGAGATAACTAGGATAATTTCCTAATTAGAAATCATTTTAACGAAGTTGAGCAATGAGAACCAAGTAGATATAAGATAAGGAAAAGCAGAAGAAAATTGTCTAAAAACCCTACTAATAACCCATCTCAACCAAAGCAGCATTTAGAAGATGAACTTCCTCTTGCATATGTTTTAGAAAATATAAACAAGAAAATTGTTATAAGAAAGAAAGTCAGCGAAAAAGAAGAAAATACACCCAGGGAGAAAATAGAGGAAACAAAGAAGGCCACTATAGAATAGAAGAAAAATAAAAAAACAAACTCCTCTCTCATCTACCATAAGGAGAAGCACAAGACTTAACAAAATGGTAAAGGAGTCATCTCAATAATTCACAAATTTTGTTAATCTAAAACAGGAGGAGGAACCAGAGGTCCCATCACAAGTTGTCCTTACACCAATCTCTAGTTCAACAAGAAAACACCAAATATTGATCCAGTACAACAGGATATATATGACTATATTGAGCCTCTAGAGAAAAAGGTTACAGAAAAGGCATCTTCTTCTTCAATTAAATGAAAAGAAATTCAGTCTGATAGTCCACACGAACCTCTAATTGTGAATACTTTGAAGAAAGAAAGTTTTGAATTAGAGACACTGAACAAACATCTAAAGCAAGAACATGAGACATTAAAGGTGAAAAATGAAATTAAAAGAACCAAAAATAATAATGTTATGTTGCATCTAGGCTTATGGTATGAAAAGAACAAAAAATTAAGGAGAAGAAAAAATCTCTCAAGAGGAAGGTTATAAGTTTGAAATACAAAATTTTGATGAAGAAGCCCAAGATGGAAATTGCTAAGAAGAATGTAAAGAAAACAAACTTGAATGTTCTTGCTCAAGCTTCTAAAGCAGTGAAATGACAAAGAAAGACTATCAGTTTTGAATTTTTGCATGAGGACATGCAATGACCTCCGTGTGGGGGAATGTTGAGTCTTATAATTACTTTTTTTTTTACACCCTTTTTCCATCTATTTTACTCCTTTTTATCATCATAATCACTCAATGGGAAAGAAATCACAAAATCTATGGCACGGAAGGTATATAAAAGTCTTGTAATTCATAAGTTAGTAATATTCTTTATTATTAGTCTAATATTTGTTTTAGCTACCGAATTGGGATGATTTGGACGCTAATGTCTGATTTTGTAGCTAAGTCCATTGTTTCATAGGTTCTAAGGTGCTAGCTGGAGCGAGAAACATATGGGAAGATAACGATCAATGTACTCCATGATTCCTTCCTATCTTCATGAACTAGATCGACAAAGGAAGCTTCCAGTTATGTGGTCAAAGGAAAAAGTCAACTCTGTCAACTACACAAGTGAGCGAGGAATGATATATACGCCTAACGATTTGCTTTGTCAATAGAAAATTGTTAGCGGATTTAATTATGATATCTTTCATAGTTAATTTTAGTATTTTGTTGAGAGAATCTAGGCATGAAGCTCTGAACATTTAATGATACGGGATTTATAAAAAGGCTTCGTAAGAAAACATAAACACGATGATTTTATGTTTTTAAGTAGAATTTCCTTATTTCATTTCGTAAGCTTATTTTCAGGATGCATCCTGTAGAACATTTTATTTTGTTGATTTTTGAGTTAAATAGCAGCAATGTGATCGTCTTGTTAACTAATTTTCTTTATTGATTCAGGAGCACATGAATTGAGTTTAATGAGTAACGATAATAGCAGTGAGAGTTTGGATTTAGATTAAAATTGTAATTCTTAAAAATAAAGGATTTGATTACAAGATTTATTTTAAGGAAGAAAGATTCATGATTTTGAGCAAGTGAGAATATATTTTCAATTCATTTTGGATTTTCATGGAAGAGTGTTATTATGATAGATGATGTGATTCCTTTAGAGAATTGAGTTTCTTTCGAAGCATAATTCAGGCATATATCAGAAAGAGTGTGTGTGTATTTGTATGAGTTAAATTTCATTTTATAAGTGTGAGATTGATTTATAAGTTTGAGATTTTAATAATTTGTGTGGATTTCATAATTAGATATAATTTTTATAAGAATGCAATTAATTTTCATAGGTGTGGCATTGTTTACTTTTATATAGAGATGTGAAAGTTTCTTTTGAAGTAGAGTGTGAGATTTTCCATAAGTAGTCTTTGATAAAAGAATGATCATTTTATTTTCTAGGAATAATTTCTCTACTCGTGCATTTCAAAAACTTAATTTAGAATATGTATTTTGATAACTAAGTTTATTTAGGGGTGTGAATAACCAAGGAATTCTAGCACAAAAAGTGCACTTACACTTCATTAATCTACTAGCCCTAATCATTAATTTATGCAAGTAATTTAAAGTTAATTAAATTACCAAACACTTGTTGTTGTAGTTTTTTGTTTGGGACATGCGGCAATGTCAACCTCATTCTTTGTTTCTCAACCAAAAAGACGGATATACCTGAAGTATTGCTCGCAATATTTGGTGAGGAGGCATTGATGCATGTGCATATAGGCATGAGCCACTATGATTTGAATTCGTTCAATTCAACATGTGTTTAGAATGCGTCCATATTTGATCGGTTTTTTCGGTGTTTAGAATGCGTCCATATGTATAAAATTTTTGTCTTTGTGCTCATCATATATTTCCATCAACCATAAGAGCATATTTGGGCATGTCTTGCCCTGGTCATTAAGCAGGAGATGAGGATGAATATTCGATACTGTTGGAGGTCCACTTCATTCTTTCATTCACCAGCATGAATGATATCTATTGTGAGAACCAACAGACCTTTTGTTGAGTATGGCATGGTGTTGGTTGCTCAAAATATGCATTTTCTAGTGTGATTGTTGAACGTGTGAAGGTGAGGCATTTCTTTATTGAATCCCATTTGTAACGATTCTAACATCAAGGTTTCTCTATTTATCCACACTATAACACTGAACCGCCTTTGTACAAGGGAGAACACTGGTTAGTTTCAATATAGAGAGTGGTGTTGGAGGTATTTTGCATTATATGAAAAGCAAGTGGAAATGTGTATTGGATTTGTTTGATTACCACTAATTATGGTGAATCATCACTAGTCTAACGAAGCCGAATAATAATTAGAACAATAAATATATGATTCTAGTGTATGTACTCTATGTTATGGTTTGTAAATTGAAGGTGTAGAACCAACTATTGAATAGTGAAATACAATTAAATTAGTAATTCTTGATGCTCTTAGGTGTTGAGAGAACGTACCGCTAATTTTATTGTGTGAATATGTTATATGTTGATGAGTTTTGTTGTGATTCGGGCTTCAAGGGCATTGTTTATAGGCTATGTTATGAGATCCATGTGTGAAGAAAGGTCAGTTTCATAATTGACTGTTGAATATGCCTAGTACTAAGAAAACTCACCTACACAAATATCAAAAGCATAGTTTGCTTCATTTTTATAGATGAGATTTTTTCCATAGGGTGGTTCGGTATCAATATTTTCCTTCGAAATATTGATAAACGTCAATTATACAAAGTTCATCAAATATGGTCAGAGGTAGTTATGACTTGAATGATTTGAATGGGAAGCTCAAAAATTGTGGTGGTGAAAAGAGCGTTTTCTAAGAGTCTTTAGAGTGGGGATGAGTGCTAACAAATAGCAGTTAGACATATGTGACATACGAATTATAATTTGTCATTTTTGTATTAATCTTTGTAATTTTGTAAATGTAATCATTAAAGGAGGAACTTGGAATAATTCTTACATTAGAATGTAGGAATATTTTATTTGTTAGTGGTTAGAGTTTGTTGAGAGATTTTCTAAACAATATTTTCCTCTCTTAGAACTGTTGGATCTCATCACCATTATTTATGTGGCTTGTAATTTGGTTTTGTGGTGCATAATATGAATTGATTTGTGAGTATTTTTTGCACCATGTATGCTCCTCCATTTTTCTTGTGGTTTTCCCTTTGAGAAGAACTTCCTTGTTGCATTTACTAGAATGCAAGGCTTTAAAATCCCTTGCACTCAATGGCTTCCATAGTGATGGTAAATGTTTGATTATGTCAAATTTTAGTGAGATGCAATTGAAGGAACTTGAGGTGGTGTTTACAACATCTGGAGTCTGGTGTTGCTAACACTAATAAAAATACTAAAAATAATAATTTTGTTAACAACAACAACACTAACTACAATGCAATGGATAATGGTGTCTTAGGTGAAGATGTTGTCAAGGTTTGGTTTGAAAAGAGAATTGGAAACATGGACAGACAAAGATGGAGTTGTCAAGGTTTGTTATGAAAAGAGCATTGGGGATGGGGAGGGATAAGGAGATAGAGATGGCAATGGAGATGCACCTAGTACTTGTCAATAATTATATTGGATGTGGAGCCTCATTATCTTCCTGATTCAAAGGTATTAATTTAGTCGCGTTTGGATCCCAATCCCTGATAGGGGAGGTGTGGGGGATTTTTCCCTCTACTATTACTACCTAGGGGTCCAAGGGGGGGCAGCGCCCCCAAAGATAAAAATAGATGAAAATTTCCTTATAAAATATTATAATTTCGTATTCAATCTAGGTCGTTCATTAGGCATATGATCTGATGTTAGAAGTTATATTTAATTTAGAATTTTTACCCTAAAAGGAAACGCCTCGGTTTATATGAGGGAATTGTATTGTGGATGTGTATTATTATTTTTATGCAGTATTTTGTCACACCTCCTATTCACTTCTTGTTCCACATCCCGAAATTCTAAAATGTTGACAACTTTGAAGTGTACTCATCATGAAACACATACTAAAACATCCTTGAGGAATAGAATAAAAACTGTTGTGAGTCAGTTCTAGAAAAGGTTAACTAAAACCCTAAATTCAAGGACCAACACTCTTTACTCCATTGCTTGCACGTGCTGATGATAGTCTGTAGTTTTTTAACCTAGCACTGCCAATGTGGAATTTGATATGAAATCCCATGTTGAACCTCTTCTAGAAGGTTTTCTCAAAATGGAGGAGAAGCTTTGTATGGTAGAAACTTCGAGAAATAATGAGATGGATGTTGTTGGGTAGAGATATGGTCGAGCTTTCCCATTTCGAGCTCTTGATCCTACCTTTAAGGGCCTTCCCCTTGAGATGTGGACCTTCCTCCCTCTTTTGTGGATCCCTAACTCCCTCTCCCTTATTATAAATCAAATCCCTTACATCCCCAAATGTTTGGTCATTGATTGATTGCATTCCTATGCTAAGATTATGCCTAAATGTTTCCCATCTAACTTGGAGGAGGAGTGCTTGAAGAGTCTTGGCTTAGACTTGGAAATCCACCAAAAAGAGGTATCCAACATCAAGGAAATGGTTGTATGCTTCCCTTATTTGATTCATTAATATATACATCTTATGTTCACTTTTCATAAATTTCTAAATATTTATGAATTTAGCTTGATACTCCTTGATCTATCAAGTAGTTTATGTTTGATATATACTATGTATTCTCTTGTATCTAGTATTGTCCTTTGATCTCTTTTGCAGGTATTCGAACATAAGGAACAAGTAAGGAGCGAGCCTGGAAGCTAAGGGATAGAAGTCATCACAAAACGATTAAGCAATTATCATCAGAGTGAAGTAGGTTTCTCTCTCTCTACATTTTTAAACATAAGCTACAAAATTCTGCATTAGTTTGTTTAGTTTGTTGCTAGACCCACCCATTGGGATAGAGAAATCATCTTTTTCCACAAAGGGGATTTATATTCACAACAAAATGGTGACTCCACTAGGGATTTATCTTCACAACAAAATGGCGACTCCATTGGGGATTCAATAGACGATTTACGAAAAAGGGACCTTTGGATTTATTTTTTTCACCCCTTTTTCAAACTCTCTAAACATGAAAAAGATGTCGAGTCTCACCTTCATCGAACTCATAAAAGTTAAACGACGCAGGACTTTTCATCATGACGAGATTGAGTTTCTCCTTCCTATGACTCATTAAACTTATTAGGATGGATTCATCTGAATGTTGAACTTATATGGAAAGCATATGCTATCCCCTTCAAGATTGTGATTAAAAAATAATGGGATACTCACTAGAAATAGTGGGGGAAAAATTAAATCTAACATCTCTTGTATTTTGTGTAAAGGAAGCATGTCACTCATGAACATGACGCTTATCTGTTGCTCGTGTCAGGTTTGGGTTATCCTCATTTCATCTCTTACCTTCCTAGATTTGGGAAATCAATTTTTCCTCTCATTTGTTTATATTTCTCTGTCATCATGACCTCTGATCCCATGTTGATTCAAATGCTACCAAACTACATAGTTGCATCGTTGATATGTTCAAGAGAAGTCCTATCTTCATTTTTATAATGTTTATATATTGTATGACTTTCTACCACAGTCCTAAATCAAACTTACCTACTATACTATATTCTTTGTTTCATGTCAATGATGTGGGATACATTCTGGAACTCCTTTGACAAATTTCTTCCTGTCAACTTCATCTCATTATCTAGGAATATGATCTAGAAACTCCCTTCCAGTACCTTGGAGCTTGCATGCCTCACTAGAAAGTTCTTTTCATTCGACGATGGGTTTACATCATTGCCCTTCAATCAAATGATTCTACAAGTGTTTGACTTCAGATTAATTATTCACACTCATGGATTCTGCTGATTGTACCTTGAGAGCCATGTTCCTTATTAGTTGTTTCTCTCATGCTTGTTAATGGTTTACAGCATTGACTGGTAATCAGGTGGTTTTCTATCATGTTCTACTTTGACATATCTATTCGCATGATAGAATTTGTACATTGATCAAATCAAGACAAAGCTCAAGACCCTGGGTTCCATTTGATAAAATCCAGGTTGCATGGAATTGTGAGTTATTCATCATTATGCACATGATTATACAGATTTTTGCAACCATACGGTGGGTTCATATTGTAGTAAATTTATAGGGTAAGTGCCTAAGATAGAACACCAAAATACACCACTCACAAATAGATCACAGATCAATACAATAGTATTCTTGACATGGTTAAAACCCTCAAAGAGGGAAACAGTCCACTACCTGAACCAACGTGGCCACTTTAGGAAATTTATTAATAAAGGAAAGAAAATTTACATAATCTTCTCTCATGAACATCACCCTACAAATGACCCTCCATGCTCTTTAAATAGAAATCATGGACCAATTAGGTGCTAGTCCATGGATCAAGTGTCAGTAATACTAAGGAGAGAATGATCCATCAGATCACTTCATGTCTAGAACATATTGTGACCATCAGATTGTAAGTTACAACATATTGTGAATATCCTAACATCCCCCCTTAAGAACAACTTGGGATACGATTGAAGGATGTACAAATATGAAAGAATAGGAGAAGGAAGGAGGGATTAGAGCCTATTCCCCTTTAGTGACAACTTCTTGAACTCCAACTATAAATCGAAGTTTAGTAAACTTCATCTCCGTGAGATCCTTTGTAAACTATAACTTGATCATCGGTTGAACAATATTGTGCTTCAAGAAAATGGTCATGAATGAGCTTTCTGATGTACTTCATGTGTAGTTCAATTTGTTTGTTGTGCTAATGTTGGATTGGATCTTTGCATATTTTAATGGCACTTTTATTATCACACCAAAGTGTAGTCAGATTTGCTACTTAAAGACAAACTCTAACAAAATCTAATGAAGCCATAGGGCTTCCTTACTAGCTTCTATGGTGCCATGATACTCTGCTTCTACTGAAGAAATAGAAATGGCACATTGTTTCTTTCAAGCCCATGTAATAGGTCCAGAGCCAAGAGTGAATACATAACCTACAATAGACTTCTGATCATCAGGGTCACCATCCCAATTAGAATCAGTGAAACCAACCAATAGAGGAGATGCTTTTGCACTATAATTAATCCCAAACTGAATTGTACCTCGAACATAACTAAGTGTTCTTTTAGGTTCTTTCCAATGACTTTCATGTGGGTTTTGCATAAACCGAGCAATAAGGCCAACAACAAAGGAAAGGTCAGGACGAGTATGGGTCAGATACAAAAGTTTTCCTACAAATTGACGGTATAAGGTAGCATCAACTTCAGGGGAAGTACAAGTGACTGAAATTTTGGCTCCAGAATGAAAGGGAGAAGGGGCTAGCTTACTGTCTTCCATGTGAAAGTGGTGTAGAATATCACAAGCATACTTGGACTAGGAAGGGGAAATACCTTCCTTGGATTGCAAGACTTGAAGACCAAGAAAATAATGTAAGCGTCCTAAGTCTGTCATTTCAAACTTCTTTTTAAGGTTGGACTTCACATGGTTTATAAGTTTGGGATCACTACCAGTAAGGATAAGATCATCAACATAAAGAACAAGAATGATAAGGGACTTACCCACTTTCTTAGTGTAGATAGTATTGTCAGAATGACAATTAGAAAAGCCAGTATCTAAAAGAAAGCTATCCATTTTGGCATACAAAGCCCGAGGGGCTTGCTTGAGACCATAAAGGGATTTCTTAAGCTGACATAAAAGGTTGGAGTATGTTTGTATAAAGTTAGGAGGTTGTTCCATATAGATTTCTTCATGCAAGTCCCCATGCAAGAAGGCAGATTTAACATCCATCTGATGGACTTCCCATTTGAAAGAGGCAGCAAGGAAAAGAACAAGGAGGATAGAGCTCATTTTGGAAACAGGGGAGAAGGTTTTAGTATATTTAATGTCTTCAACTCGTGAAAATCACTTAGTAACAAGATGAGATTTATGTTTATCAATTTTTCCATATGGTCCAAACTTGGTTCTGTAAACCCGTTTGCATCTAACAAGTTTTCGTCCCTTTGGAAGAGGAACAAGATCCCATGTATTATTTGCCAATAATGAACGATATTATCCATTCATAGATGCATCTCAATCTGGATGGCCTGAAGCTTTTGCAAAGGTGTCAGGATCATAATCCGCTGAAGCTTGAGCTCGTAAAGAAGAGGCTTTATTGAACTGAGAATGTATACTTCGATGATCTGTAGGATCTCCTGCAAGAGCATCTACTAAGTCCGAGTAGCACGGACCCATTTTAGAAGCTGAGAAGCTAAAGGAGAATCCTAAGAAGGTGGGGGAGGATTGTCATCCTTGCTGTCATCATCTAAAGAAGAAATATTTTCAGAAATAGAAGGGATAAAGAGAGGTGGCACATCCACCAAACTAGCCTCGTAGGTCCATATGTTTTTAGCAAACTTTACATATCTTCTAATGATAACATTTTTTGGACTTAGGTGAAAGAAGTCTATATCCTTTGACATCTTCAGAATATCCAATAAAAATACATTTTTCACTCTTAGGTTCTAAAGCTTTATGTTTCTCATCTGGAATATGGGCCCATGCTTCACTTCCAAAAACATGAAAGTGACTTACATCTGATTTAATTGAGTTCCATGCTTCTTCTAGAGTGATATTCTTTAAAACCTTAGTAGGAGTGCGATTTACTATGTAATTTGCAAGGTTAATTACTTCTGCCCAAAATTAAGATTGAGTCCTTTAGCTTGAAGCATACAATTAGCCATTTCCTTTAAGGTGTGATTCTTCCTTTCAGCTACAACTTTTTGTTGTGGAGTATATGGAACAATATGTCGCATTTGAATTTCATGTTCAGTGCAAAAGTTAATGAATTTGTTGTTAACATATTCTCTGCCATTATCAGATCTTAGCTTAATAATTTGATGTCCAGATTGTTTCTCAACAAAGTTCTTAAAGGCCAAGAACATGTTAAATACTTCACTCTTGTTTTTTAAGAAGTATACCCAAGTGCGTCTGGAGAAATCATCAATGAAAGTTAAGAAATACTTGTAGCCAGAGAATGAAACAACTGGAAGTGGACCACATAAATCACTATGCACAAGCTATAAAGGGGTTGAGGCGTGCGAAGAGACACGTTTTTCAAAACTATCCTGATGATGTTTTCCAAGTACACATCCAGAATAAACACCATCTATGCAAGATACCATAGGAAGACTTGTCACCATATTTTCTTTACATAGATTTTGAAGGGAGCGATAGTTTAAGTGACCAAATCGCTCATACCAAATTTTGCTCACTTCATCATTATGAGCAACAAATACTGAGGGAAGTGTAGATGACCCAAAGTTGTTAAACTTATACAACCTTGTAGAATCATCAGCAATGCTAGTAGCTAAAATCTGTCTAGGATCTCTTAGGTCCTTAATTACAACATTGTGAGGTGAAAATTCAATGGTTTTACCTTCAGTTGAATGAGTTATCTGATATACAGATAGAAGGTTGTAGGATAAGGTTGGAACACATAGTACATCATTAAATTGACCATTGTCTAGATGAATAGTTCTAGTCCCTAAAACACTAAGAGATCTATCATCACCAACATATATATTTTTGGTGTTACAATCATTTAAAGAAGAAAACATGGCTTTGTTTTTTATCATGTGATAAGAAGCTCCAGAATCAATGAACCACTCATGAGAATGAGAAGAAGAAGATACATTTAGTGCATAACCAGACTGAGATTCTTGACAACCACATGCAGAAAGTGTTATTCCTGAAGATGAAGTTGAAGTTGAAGAGTGCTCCAAATGGATGTTATGCTTCTTCATTGCTACTTCCAAGGTTTCCATCTTCTTAAAGCATTTGGATTCGAAATGGCCATCTCGATTACAAAAGTTGCAATGTCTATCAGTCTTCTTCCCTTTGCTTTTATTTGCATTATCATTTTGTTGAATTGATTTTTCATTTTGAGAGTGAAATTGGTTAGGACCCTTGTTTGGTTTAGGACCATTCTTTTTAGGATAGTGCTTCTTAGGATTCTTTGAATTTAGTTGTTGTTGGGAAGCTAAGGCTTTCTTAGAAGAGGTTCCAAGATTAAGAAGCCAAGATGTAAGAGTCTTTCTTATTCTATTATTAAAGAATCACAAAAGGCATCAAAAGAGGGGGACTTGTAGTCTTTTCCTTAAGAAATAAAGGTTTCTTTAGTAGAATGGAAGATGGAAACAAACATAGATTAGGTCATTCCCAACTTAATAAGAATGGAATAGATAAGGCTACCATCTTCTTTCTTAACCTTAACACCTTCCCAGAGAAATCTAAGGGTATTTAACTTGGAAAAAAAAACTTCAATGGAAGAAAAATTATTGGGGTCCAATGTATGAAACTCATTTTCGAGTTGGTGGGCTCTAATTTTATTTTTAATTCCAAAAACTTTAGTGAGTTGTTTCATTGCTTAATTAGGGGCATCAAGTTCTGCGATATGGAATCTAAGGTCTAGAGAAATAGAGATCCCTATCAACCCACGTGCTTGATCTTGCCTATTTTTCCATTTTCCCACCTTGTCTTCATCTTTAGGTTTAGTTTCTTGGCATGAGGCTATTCTGTAAAGACCTTTACTTCTAAGTAAATCCACAATGTAGGACCACCACTAGAAGTTTGGTGCTGTCAAGAATAATTTGGCATGGAATTTCCATTGTAACATAAACTGAAGTTGTAGATGTTGAAACTAAATGTTCCAATGGAAAGATCTCGAAAAATTAGGCTGATTAAAAAAAAAACGGATCTGACAATGGCTTCCGAATGAAGAAGTTATGGCTTTTGAAGAAAAGTTGTTGAAGATGCTAATGAAGTGCGTGAATGTGCGGCAGTGAATGATAATGTTATATTTAAAAAAAAAAAATCCCCCGCCCCCCCTTTTCAAACTTAATCTAATTAGCTCACTTAAAAAAAAAATTATGTGACACACTTTCATAAATAATTGAAAGTCACTTTTACAATGGTACTTTATGAGCTACCCACTAAATTGTAACTTAAATAAAAGCTAAAGAGACATTAGAATTAAAAGTGACTCACTTTTTATAATGGGTGAGAACACTTTTACATAAAGTAACTTTAAAACATAAGTTACATGTGCTTTTTGAAAAAATAACTCAACAAAAAAGAAAGACATGAACTCAAGACCTCTATTCTCATAAAGTAACTTTGGACCAAGTGAACTAATTTAAAAGGTTAATAATTTTTGGAAAAGATGAAGGGGTTCTTTTTGTTTTGTTTTGTTTGTTTGTTTGTTTTTTTCTTTTAGTCACTGAAGCTTTGGGATGCATGCTTACTTGAAAAAACCCTTTTTGCCTACAAAAAAAAAAAGCCACACAACCCAACACGAACATACAAAAAAAAAAACAAACCTTACGACTTGAAGTTACCTTTCACCAGAAACTAAATATTTTCCTCAATGTTTTTGATTTTATAAGATCACATTGAGGCGTGGCAGAAAAGAGCATACACATGAGAAAAATCCTTCCTTTTGTTTATGATTTTCCCAGATTGCACAGATTCATGAGACAAAGAGCATACGCAGAAATGAAAGGTATAGATCTGGTAATAAAAAAACAAAGAGATAAATAAATCGAAATAAACAGAGAGATAAATAACTAAAACTGCAAATAAAGGCTATATGCCTCCAGATCTTAAAAATGATGTAGTTAGGGCTACCAGAAACCTTTTCGTGTGAAACAAAATGGGTTCATCACTAGAATAGATGCTCTTAACACAATAGAGCAGTCCTCTCAGTCCAAAAGCAGTCATAAACAATAGATCTAGGAAGTGACAGTCGGACGCAGTTGTATGGGCTTTCGATTTGGATCACCAATGGATGTGGCCCTCAAATAGCTCTGATATCATGTAGGAATTTACAGGGTAAGTTCCTCAGATAGAACACCGAAGGAAATCGCTCATAAACAGATCACAGATCAATACACCAGTATTCTTGACGTTGTTAAAACCCTCAAAGAGGGAAACATTCCACGGCCTGAGCCAACGTGGCCACTTTAGGCAATTTATTAATAAAAGAAAGAAAATTTACATAATCTTCTCTCATGAATGGTCACCCTATAAATGACCCTCCATGCTCTTTAAATAGAGATCATGGACCAATCGGGTGTTAAGCCACAGATCAAGTGTCAGTAATACCAAGGAGAGAATGAACCATCAGATCACTTCATGTCTAGAATATATCATGACCGTTGGATTGTAAGTTACAAAAGCACATAGTAAAGAAACACACTTTACCTAACTCTATACTAGACCAAGTCATACTTAACTATTTCCTATGTGTCAGAATATCCTAACACATATATATGATCCTTTCTATTATGATGGCTACGTCCATATTGTGAATCCATGCACATGATCCCTTCTATTCGGATGTTGTGCGCATGTTGTGGATTCATGTATTATTATATGCCTATTCATGTATCATTAGGCATTTTTATATCAGAGATCTCAGATATGTATATGTGTATACTTGATTTGCAGCCTAATATGTTTTCGGTCCTTGACTTGACTTGTAAAGCATTTCACCCATCACTCCTTGTTCTGCCTTCATGCTTTAGGGGCATATGTTACACAATATTTTGTCACATCTCCTGTTCACTTCTTGTTCCATATCATAAAGTGATAAAATGTTGACAACTGTGAAGTGTACTCATCATGAAACACATACTGAAACATCCCAGAAGAATAGAAGAAAAATTGCCTTGAGTCAATTCTAGAAAAGGTTGACTAAAACCCTAAGTTTTAGGACCACTGCTCTTTGCTCCACTACTTTCCCATGCTGATGACAAGCTACAGTTTTTTGACCTAGCACTGTTAGCATGGGTCTTAATTGTAAATAATGTTAGCACAGTGTATTCATTTAATATTTTTTTTGTTCCAAACCTTTGTATAATGTTTACAGAACTCTTGCAATGTTGACTTAATGTTCTTTGTGGGAGGAGATTGAATTAGAGAGATCTCATTTAGAAAAAAATTCCTTCAAAAATTTAAAGACTTATTTTGGGTTCCAATTTACATGATCCTTAAAACTCAATGGGTCTACGAATCGCTGGCCAACTTTTGAGGTGAGCCATAGATTAATCTTGGCATAGTTTTAGTTTTTAGCTCTAGTGTGGAATTAGAGATGTCAAAAAACATTAAATCTCACTCTGGATTCTATAAATATATTTTATCCTCATAATAATGATGTCTCCCAACATTCTACTATTAATTAAAGCTTTTATGTTTGGCTAAAATTTGCATCACCTCCATTTGGGGGTTTTGATTTTCTGTTATTTAAAAGTTGTTCATGGAGCTTCCGATGTTTGTTTTGGAAATAGCATTGGGGGTGAGGAGAGACAAGGAGATAGAGATAGCGATGGAGATGGAGATGCACCTAGTGCTTTTCATTAATTCACCATTTTAATTTGAAAGCAAGTTCAAGGGTTTTAGAATAGTGAAATCGTAATTGTAAAGAAGTTTAGCCAAGAGCATTCATTTAATGTAATTTTTTTTGTTTCAAAACTTTGTATAATGTTTATAAAATTCCTATAATGCTAACTTAATATTATTCGTGGGATGATCTCGAATTAGAGATATCTCGTTCATTTTTTTTTCCTTAGGCAATTTAAAGACTTCATTCAGCTTCCAATGTACAGGATCCTTCAGACTTAATGGGTCTACAAATCGCTAACTAGCTTTCGAGGTGAGTCATAGATTAATCTTGTAATAGTTTTAGTTTATAGCTCTAGTGTGGAGTTAGAGATGTGTAGAAACTTAAAATCTCACTCTAGATTCTGTAAATATATTTTAACATCATCATGTTGATGTCTTCCAACATTCTACTATTTATTAAAGATTTTCTTTTTGGTTAAAATTTGCATCACCTCCATTTGGGGGTTTTGATTTTGTGTTATTTAAATGTTTTCATGGTTTCAACTAGAAGAGAAAATGTATTTTTATTTTATTCTTCTTGTGGAGCATTTCTTTCGTAAACATGATCTATTAGGCTATTATGCAGAAATGAAAATTCATTACTTCCATATGAGAGTCATTGTTTTGTTTTTCTAAAGTTGGATGAATATAGCATAATGTTATTCTAATTAAGTTAAAATTCAAAGGCTAATTGAGTTGTAGTAGGATTTGTACTTAATGAACATATTGGTATTCAACTTTTTTTTCCTTAGGCAATTTAAATACTTCTTTTGGCTTCCAATGTATCGGATCCTTCAAACTCAATGGGTTTGCGAATCGCTAGCCAACTTTTGAGGTGAACCGCAGATTAATCTTGGCATAGTTTTAGTTTATAGCTCTAGTGTGGAATTAGAGGTGTGAAGAAGCCTTAAATCACACTCTGAATTATATAAATATATTTTAACATCATAATGTTGATGTCTCCTAACATTCTACTCTTTATTAAATCTTTTCTATTTGGTTAAAATTTGCATCACCTCCCTTTGGAGATTTTGATTTTTTGTTATTTAAAAGTTGTTCATGGTTTCAAGTAGAAGAAAATAGTATTTTTATTTTATTATTCTTTTGGAGAAATTCTTGCATAAACATGATCTGTTAGGCTGTTGTGTAGAACTAAAAAGTTATGCTACTATCTGAGTGTCTTGTTGTTACAAAGTTAGATAAATATAGCACAATGCTATTCTAATTAGGTTAAAACTGAAAGGTTAATTAAGTTGTAGTAGGTTTTATATTTAATGAACATATTGTGCTAGGTTATGGAAAACTTAGATTGAAGGGCTAATTAAACTGCTTCAAGGTTTATGTCTTGATGAACATATTGTACTAGATCGTGCAAATCTAAGAAGTTATGTTATTATATTTACATGTTTATGTTGTTTTAGACTTATGTTTGACTTATATAATAGCATATGCATCTCAAAAAATATTTGTTTTATTCTTTTGATGTGGTGTTGTGTAATGCAGTTTTTTTTTCTTCCTTATTCTACTATTTTTGGCTTATGTAAATTGGAGTGAAAATTCATTGAAGTGGGTTCATGGGTTGGTGTAGTCTAGCATTTAGGTAAAAATACAAGGCCACTTTTCAATAACAAATATGGAAGGAAAAACATTTTTTTTCTTTGATATAAACTATCATAGATGTATTTTAAACTCCCATTTTTGCACCTAGATCTTTAAAAAAAAAAACCTAATAATTAATTTAATATGTCATAATGTACATAGGTTCAGGGTTAATATGGATCCATGCTTATTATTTATTAATTTTGGAAATGAAATATATTTGTTGCCAAAATTGTTCCATTTTATGGGTTCAAATGATGTTTTTAATGTTTTATCGTTGTAAGGAATGAGTTCCAGGTTTTAGATTTCAACCTTGTATTTTCTTCAGGCTTGGCCTTATTATATTTATTTATTTATGCTTTCTTTTTTATGGTTAAATCTAAAATTTAGTCCTTGTTGATGCTATGAACCAATATTTACCTCAGGTGGCCTATCCTTAGTTCTAGGGGTTTGTGTGCCTCTCCAAAAGCAGGTCGTTTTGATTCCTTATGTAAGTTTCTTAGGGATTATTGGTACTAAAAAATGAATGATAAATTTTATTTGACTCTCTTGTATTATTTGTAGATGGATTTACACATGAAGCTAAAAAAAAATTTCAAATTTATTACTAGTTTTGCATTTCCATTTTTTCTACGTAATTCAAATAATTATACCTCTTGAATAGATCTATTTTCTAGTAAAATTTTGAACTATGAACTATGGATGTCGATATTATAAATTTAGTTAGAGTGATAAATATAATGCCATGAGAACATGATATGTGTATATGGGATAAAATTAAATAAACATTTAACATCTGAAAATATGATAATCGTTTTGATGCACCTTTAGGCTAAAGGTTTGTGCGCAGACTACAAAAGCATGTTATGCATACTGTGTGGTAAAATTTATGTAGCTTTTTATTTCAAGGACATTGGTCTGGAAGAGTATTATATTGGGCATCATCTATTGAGTTCATGAGGTAGATGGAACAAATCAATTTCAAAATCATAAGTTTCTAGATTATCCAACATTTGATAGCCTAAATTCAGCCATTTATGTAGGCTATATTTCGTGATTTTCTTCCAAGATAGAACATTTGATTGAAGCATATTAATTATTTATGAGAAAACCAATCCACATGCTGAATGTGCTCAAACTGTATCTGTTTATCTAACCTCTGTTTTACAAGGCTTGATAAATCTCGAGGGAATGGTGGAAATTGCAATTTTTAGGACAATCCCTCCATGTTCCATGAGTGTATCCAAGTTGTATGGATTTTTATCAGATATATCTAATTTAAAAGGATTGATAAATATTAGAGAGAGTGGTTGAAAGGTTCCAAGAGTGTATACAAGTTGCATGATTTTTTTTCTGATCCCTCTGCTTTTAAAAAAGTTTGATAAATGTTCGAGGAAATGGTTGAAAATGCAGATTTCAAGGAAATCTCTCCTTTTTTCATGCTTAGTTAAGGTTTTTTAATTCAGTATAAACATATCAATTATTTATTATTTAAATCAGCCCATATGCACATACAATTTCTTGTAAATCAAACCCACAAATTTTGCATATAAAGTAGATATTTATATTGAAATTTGGTATCTAACAGTTATATTTTTCTAGTTGTTTACAAATATTCAACAAATGATTTTTATCCTTTGGGGAATTTGTTGAAAATTGAATCATTTTGATCGCTCTCCAATAGTGCAATTAGTTGAGGGGAATTTTTCAACATTCGAGTCGTGTTTATCTCTCTCAAAAATAAGTAATATTAGTTGAATACAAATATCTCCTTATAAGAAGTCAGATTAGATAAACTATTGTAAAATTTATAGGGAAAATGGATTTGTGTTGACCCCATTCAAAGTTCACACACATTCACATTCACATGTGCATGTGCATTTAAGCATTATTTATTGTTTAAACCTAATTAAACCAACATTTTCAATCTGATGAGACTTGTGATTGATACGTTCTGGGGAAGTTTTAGAACATACATCGTCTGGATGATTTGGATTTAGTGCATTTTTCCATGTCATTTGCTTAATCTTAACAATGTTTCATAATTTTTTTATTTTTATGGATAAATAATGGACTTTATGTTTTAATTTGTCTGCTCATTACTCATGAATGACATAAAATATGGAGTAGGACCTACTTTGGTAGATGCCTTCACCAAGTAAATATTGGTCCATTGCATTTTTCTTAGAGGTCATTGTAGCTTAACCTTAATGTGGATGTTTTCATATTATGAACCCATAACTTTGTATTAAAACAAGAGTTGTATAGACTCTTTGAAAGTGATGACATGTAGTTTTCAGTAACCACGTGGTTCTTATTCTTCACATAGGATATACAAGTTACAACCCCTTACAATAGCATATGTGTACATTTGGACTTGGATGTCCCATAGTTCCGTGTGGAAAAAATGAATTTTGAGGTATTCCTCGTATTTGGCTAACCAAATCCATGAATTTTCGATCACATGTGGAGTTGTGCATATTTAGATATCACTTATTATATCAATGAGAATAAGGTGTGGAGTGCTCCCTTTAGGGAAAATTTATTTTACCATAGCTTATCCAAACAACCAATGATCCCCTCAATCAAGAAATAATTTATTCCTCAAACTGTTGATCTATTAAAGACACGTTCTTGTAATTTTTCTCCTCTATTTTACACAACTGTATGGATGAGGGCAACCTGCTAACCACAATTCAAGTGCTGATTTAGAAACTAGTTGGAATTTACTGAGGCATGTCTAAAAAATATCAATGGAAGATAATTCATCTAGAAGGGGTTAGTATCCAATCCACTGTAAAACAAATGTGCAAGGTTAAAATTAAACACTAAATGTTTGCTTGCAAGATCTCTTGTGATCTCCATTAACATATTCATCACAATATCTTATGTAGTCATCGTTGGGTGGTGGTTGTTTTTCTTGGATACTCCAGTGTATGTGTACACGAGCGATCATGATTGTAAGAATCATATCAGCTGAATAAAATTGTAGTCATTATCCACATCTTTCCTCCTTACTACTCGTTTCTCAGACCCAAACTAACAACCCTCTTTGATCCCAAATTATATATTCAAGAGAGGATTAGCCTTCCTCCAATACTAATTGACTATGGTCGTGGATTCCCTCCTCATTATCTTTGGTTTAGAACACCAAACTTTACCAAGAGAAGGAGCATAAAACAACCATCTATACATTTCCTACCTTTGAAGACACAACGATGTTATATATACATGTTTCATACTTTGAACCACCCATGAAAATGCTTCAGTGATCATTGTATGGATCTTGTTGATCATGGCCAGAGGGATGTGATACAAATTCTGTTAAAATTAAAAAATAGGGCTCAACCATATTTAGCAAGATATGGACCAAAATGCTACTATTGCATCATAGATTTGATTCATGATTTCTATACTAATGGGTTGAAGTTGCTATAGGTGATCAAGGTCCCTCAGCTGCATGTTTATCCTCCACATACGTGCACCAAAAATGAGTTTCTTCCCTCTTGAACTACCATTTAGACTAAAAACGAGTTTAGGGTTGTGTTGACAGTATTGGACCTGCCAAAATTCAGGGGATATCCTCGATATGAAGTCCCAACTAGACCTCAAACCATTTTGAGTAAGAGTCCCAACAATGGGTGGTAGTGTAATTCCTTAAACACGGTAGCGTGCAAAGGTAAGTAATATAACTTTGGGTAAGGGAAAGTATGTGACCCTACAGAGAGTCAAGTGTGATGCATGAAGGTTCTAACACATGGAGGGGAAAAGGGAGTGAACCCCTTAGAAGATTGTAATAGTACGCAGTTTGAAAGGAACACATGAGCGGAATGACATCACAAGCTAAAATGCAGAATAGTCTATAAATTAAAGTGATGAATAAAACCAACAACACACATTCAACAAGATTCATACAATTGCATGCAAAGTAGTTCATAAGCAAATGCATAGGTTAAACAACATACATTGTTAAAGCAACCAAAATAGTCCAACTACAATAAAAACATATGCATGAAAAGTGTTTTGGCTCTGATATTATTATTATAAGTGAAAGTTCCATACATACATATGCCATTGACGACCACTAGCCCCAATAATGGAACATTACAGTAGAGAACACCTGCTCCTATAAAGAAATATATTCGCTTTATGCTATGGAGAAGCCAAGGGTCTTCACAATACTCCCAAGCCTTCTCTAAGCCTTAGCCTAACCAAAATCTTGGTTCCAAAAATCCTCTTCTGTGAGTTATGTGGTTCTATTTTTAACAAAGGATGGGGTGACCCTTGACATTCCCCTTTGTGACTCTTTGACTCTCCTCATGAATCATAGAAGATGATTTTGGGAGCCAATATTTTGGCTAGGCTTGGACTTAGAGAAGGCTTGGGAGTATTGTGAAGAGCCTTGGCTTCTCCATAGCATAGAGCGAGTATACTTCTTTGGAGGAGTAGGTGTTATTGACTGTAATGTTCCATTATTGGGGCTAGTGGTCATCAATGGCATATGTATGTATGGAACTTTCACTAATATCATAACCAACATGATTTCATGCATATGTTGTTATTGTAATTGGAATATACTGATTTCTTTAGTAATGTATGTTGTTTAACTTATGCATTTTCTTATCAATTACTTTGTATGAAATTGCACAAATCTCTTTGAATTCATTTTTTTGGTTTTATTCATCACTTTAATTTGTGGACTATTCTTCATTTTAGCTTGTGATTTCATTACGCTCGTGTGTTCCTTTCAAGTTGCGTACTGTTACAGGATTCTAAGGGGTGCACTTTATTTTCCCTTCCACGTTTTAGAATGTTCATGCATCACACTTGATTCTCCGTAGGGTCACACACTTTCTCTTACCCAAATTTATCTTACTTACCTCTGCGCGCTACTGCGATCAAGGCATTACACTACCACCCACTGTTGGGACTCCTACTCCAAATAATTTGAGGTCTAGTTGGGACTTCATATCATGGAGATCCCCTAAATTTTGGCAGGTCCAACACCATCAACATTTCTGGCACTAGAAGGAGGGTCAGATGACAAGCTAAGCCCTTGGACTCTGTTTATTTCATGATTTTTGTTGAAATCATAACCCCGACATGTTTCTCTCACGTTGTTGATTTTGAATCGCCAGTGAGCATTATAGATGACTTATCCAGATATAAGTTCAAGGGCAATAATGGAACACCATTGTTCAAACACACAGTTGCTTTTGTTGGATTTTGTGATAGGCATGATGCCCCCTTGGATGACATTTCCTGTGGGTTTTTCGTTTTCACATTTGAAGGGTGTGTAAAGAAATGGTGTCACACATTTCCTACACCCTCTATACACTCTTTTGACCATATATTCATAGAATTGTGTCTTTCTTTTGTTCTTTATGACCCTAAAGCACTTAATAATAAAAAAAATTAAAATTTCAAAAATCACCTAACAAATCTCTTCAATATTTTCATGATCGTTTTCTTTACTAATATAATGAATTTCCTAAAGATGAAGTTGACTAGGAATTTTTGGAGGAAAGATTTCAATATCTTGTTCACGTTTTCGAGAATCTACATGAGATATAATCTTTCGAACCCCTCCTAAAATACCTCGACGTTAGAGCTTCTAAATCTGAGATGGACAAGGTTGTTTTCCCAAGTGATCCTCCTTCCCCTTCTCATCAGACAACTCTAGCTCTGCAAATCGAGGTGGGAGAGGTTGAGAATCCACCTGTTGATCGGTTACCATCTCCTTCCACCCCACCTGCTTAGGGTTTCTACACAGAATTGGACTACAACCTTGATGTTTTTCATGTGCTCTTATCTCCTTAGCCTTTGTCCATCAATCCCTTTGATCCTCTAGATTTTGGCATGTTGTGTTCATCAGTCTCAGATCTCACATGTGATGGTCATGAGGATCAAGTATTGAACGGAGTTGGTGTTGAACAACCAACTTGTGCTATCATTTTTTATGAGTATGTGTGAGATTTTGAACAAGAGTTTGCAATGAAGGATGACCTCCTTCTGTCTGCACCTCATCCACTTTATCCTTACATCTTCCATAATTATGATATTTCTGTTCCATATTGTGAAAATTCATTTACGGATGTTTCTATGTCCGATCATTCGCAGAACACATGGGATGTCAGTTTTTCATTTGATTGTGGAGAGGACAAATTTGTCTTCCCTGGTCCACCCAATCTCTCATCTTTCATCTCTGGAAATATAGAAGGTAAAATTTCTCATTTTTCATCGTCCCCTCTTTATGATTCATCATGTCATGATGATGTGTTTTTCCATTATCTTGAGTTTTATTATCGTGGTTGTCATGATATTTTCATTCATTCATCTGATCATGATTCTGATTTGTCTATTGTTGATCTTTCTAGGATCCTCATCTCAGCCATTGGTGTTTGATGATCCATCTTCCAAACTAGAAAATCCTCAAGTTATCGAGGCACTTCAACTCGATTTGATGGTTATGTCAGGTTCTCATAGCCTTGAGGTTAGCTCCACTTTTGATTAGAAATTTCTTGAATCTTTCTAGGATCCTCATCTCTCTATTATTTACACTAAAAATCAATATATTTCACAGTTTTAGCATCCTCCACCAGAATCACACGATCTTATTGCGCATGCATTGGAGGAGTTGTATGTAACAAGCACTGTTGAAAAAAGAAAGCTTTCTTTTTTCTTTATGTTTTCTTATTTTTCAAGTTTGAAGGTGTGTACATGCTTGTCATCCACGCACAATATGACAAGACACAATGATACATCCGCAGAATGCCTTCCATGTGCTTTTACGATTTACTTTTCTATATATGCGTTCAATATTCAAATGCTTTGCTTTACATTATTGTATCTTTCTTGTTGGTTGGTTTACTTGCATATATTTCTTGTAAATCATGCTTCCTCCTACATGGGCCAACCAATGCATCGATGGATGCCTTAGAATTATCAGTTTACGTGAGTTGGCCTATGCTCTTCTTAGGGTAAGAGTAGGAGAAGTGTTTTCTTTTCTTGCTTTTTTTTTTTCTTACCTTGTTTTTATTTGTCTTCTTTATTTTCCTTTGCTTTTCTTTTCTTTGCACCTGTAGGTTAGTGTCCGCATGAAACCGTGTTTGGTTTCTTAGACAAGCAAGGTGAAATCCAAGAGGAACTTGTACAACTATAAACACTTGGTTATCTATCCTTTCCCTATCTTTATGTGAATCTTGAATCTTTGATGATACCCTGATGAAAACTACATTCCTTTTAGAGAGATTCATGATGAATCACAATGCTTGCACTCTTAACTAGTACTGTCTGCTCTAATCAGTTTTCTATATTCGATTAACCCTTTTCAACTCAGTGAAGTAGAGTAAGGAAAGGGGGGAAAACTCAACAAGTATGTCAGAGGTATATATAAATATCCTTCTCTAAAGGGACAACCGCTTCTGCTCTCAATAAGTGAGGATCCCTCTTCTACCTCATGAAATAAATAAGTACCTATGCACAGTTCTATGAAAAAAAATAAAAATAAAGGGTGAAATAAGAGAAAGGCTTCGTGTGCAGAGAGGTGAAGTAAGTAACTCCACTGGGGTACTATCCAGGCTCACTAGCAGCGGAGAAATTCTTATGTTCTTGAAGTGACTCCTTCAGTGTACTGTCCAAGCCTGCTAGCTGCAGAGCAACACCAGAGATGAAACTAAAACTCTTATATTTTATTTTACTTATGCATCTATATACCCCTCATCCCCAATTGAAGCAACTTAGTTAGACTTGGCTTGGTATGTGTGTTGCCGATAAAGAGAATGGTAAGGGAAACATCTTTAACTCAAGCTAAGTGAATAAGCTATGAAAATCAAAGAATTGAACAATGCTTCTAAAAGAGTTAGACTCACTTTGCACGACACAAGATCCATACAAAGAGTTGGAGTTCAACTAGTGTGTTGCTAATGTTGTAGCGACTACAACATTTGTTTTCGAGCCTCCCTTATAAACCATAGCATGTCATCTCACACTAATCCAGGTACTTGTGCTTCGACTGAGCTTTATTGTTTTCAATCTTGGCTTGTGTTTTCTCACTTAGATCATTTTCTAACCCCACAAGTTGATCTCTTGACTTGGTTTTTTTTAATAGTTCCAGGCTTGCCTTAAAGAAATGTGTAGTTCTTGGAGGCAACCGGCATTGCTCTTAGAAATTGCAAATTCATGAGTGCCAGTGGGCCTCAAGCCCAGGAAATGCGTAGAACTGGATGGCATCCATATTTGAGTTGGGAAATTGTGCAGAACATGAGAGGCAACCAAGAGACAACCCAGAAATTGCGCAGAACCAACTATGCTCAGAAACTGCACAATGCATGAGCTAGAAAGTTGTCATGTTCTTCCTAGAACTATGCAATATCTTCAGGAAATGCATGGCAATTTTTCCTGAAAATTCTAAAAGCAAAAAGAAAAAGTCATCCCTAAAAATAGGGATATTTTTTTTAGCAGCCCACAAGAGGCACTTCAATTATTTTGGAAACTATTGCCAAGTGTCTATTTTTCCTAGAATTGTGGCATGCCCGTTAAAAACCCTAATTTGACCAAAACTATTTAATCGATGTTGCTAGAGTTCATTTTCACATGGAGCTATGGCATTACTGAGGAGATCAAGGAATCTTCAGTGTGATCATCGTCGTTTTTTTGGGCGAGTTTTAGTTTTATAGTCTTTTGCCACTTTTTCTGTTGTTTGTTGTTTCTTATCTTTTGATAGTGTTGTTTCACTTTTTTATTTGAGTGAATGTTGGTGTTTTAACTTGTTTTAGCTTGTAGAAGTGTTGTTTCAAGTTTTTCATTGCATTTCCTAAGTGTCGCAAGTGTTACCCTGTTTTCGCACTAACAGTCATCGTTGTGGTGGCTCCCTTCACATGCTTCATTTTCCTTTAGTTTGATTTATTCCTGCACTTGTTTCACTTGCATGCATCATCACTTAGTCAGATCTACACTCAGCATCACACCATCCTTCAGATTTGATTGATTTCACACTCCCCTTAGCAGATCTGGTCTCCCCTTGCCCGGATCTCACTTTTCACTACATGCACTGCGCAATCTGGGAGATCAAGGCCTCTGCCTTGGATTTTGGAATTGCACAGAGGTTGTTTTGGCCTACCTCCAAATACACGCTAGGTAGTTCCAGGATCCAGCCTCCCAACTTGGCCACTGAGACTGCGCAATATGCAGTCTCTCTTAGCCTTGGCCCAAGGCTGAACTGCACATTACGCAATTCTAGTCAAGAAGCTTCTTGACTAACTACTAGGGCTACGTAATGCGCAGTTCCCACAGGAAGTCAATGACCTATATTAACCAAAATTATGCAATTTGTCCCATCACAAGCCTAGTTTGTTGCTTGCTATTGTCTTGAAGTTACTTTAGTTTTTTGTCTGACATTTTCCTGCCATGAGAGTCCTCTTTGTACCACAAGTACAATAGTTATTGACCATCTCTCTAGCAGCTACAATTAACATGGCATCCAAGAGAGTTGTATCAAAGGAAATCGTTGAGAGCAGTACTGGGGAAGCAGTTGAGCAGATATGAACTAATCTACCGCTTTATGCAGACAATCAGTTGTTCATTTAGAAGGATACAACATTAACATGGAAACAAATCAAGGATACTTTTGTAGAGGACTTCAAGGAAGACTTAGAAGACCAACAGTTTTCCCATAGCATCCATCGATCAGGTTTATACAAGGTTGTATGCAGGTGTCGTGTTTTCCCATGCGTGATAATTATCAGCTAGATTGTATCACACATAGATGAATGGACTATGATATTGAGAAGTGTCAGTGGGATAGAGCTTTCCGCTTTCAGGGCAAATAAATTTCAGCATATCTACCATTTACCTCAGTTGGTGAAGCGATGATTCATTTTTTTATGCCACCGACAACTTTTTGAACACTAGAGACAACATTAAGCATTGGATGAAAGAGCTATCAAAGTTTAGACAAACACCAAATCATGTTTACAAGACAAAGTCTCTCAGGAAGGCTTATAAATTCTTAATCATCTTTACCTACAGAATATGTGGTCAAGATAACACAAAAACCGTTCCTGAAGGTTGGGTAGTCGAGTTGGACCAGTTGGTGAATGGTGGGAAGCCATTCAACTAGTCAGACTTGTTGTCTTATCAGTTGAAGATCCTTGTGACTAACGCTTGGAATCTAACCAAGAATGATAAAGCAAGATTTTACATGTCTGCATACTTGATGCAATATGTACCCAGAAGCAGTTCCCTAGCATAAGCTAGACATGGACACCAAATGAGACTGTCGTCAACATTTATTGCAAGTTTCTTTCCAACTGTACCTATCGAGGAGTGATGGAAAAGCTAACTAACCATTTTATTATTCTATTGTACAAGCTTATCCTTGAGTAGGATCCCCCTTACATTTCCCAAGAAGCAATGGAGGTGATAGTGAACATGACAAATTGGTATGCCTCACCAGGTGGCACCTTCATCACACTGTATGGTGGAGAGAATCCTTTGCATGTTCTACCAAGGTATGCCACTAACAAGTTAATTATGCAAGAGGTTTCATATTACCTCTCCACAAGCTTGTGAGCAGGACTACAGAGGAAGAATAAAGTGCCATGGCCCACTTTTCCTTTGCAGATCAGATTGTATGAGATTAAGATCTTGGATGATGTAGATTTCAAAGCTAAGGAGATAGTGGGATTTGATTTCGGTACCATAGACTTTAATTGATATGATCTCCATGGCATTGGCAATGACCATTGTGCAAGAGTGTACTTTCCATGGATCCACGAGACGTTTCATTGGTTGGAGGAGGACCCTTGGAGGTACTATTATAATGCCTCCAGATTCAATGAACCTTTCAATATAGCAACAACTTGGAAATCTTCCCTACAAATAGTAGCAGCACAGGAAGCAACAACAACAACAACAATAGGCAGTAATCTAGTGTAGGACAAGGGAAAGAGGAAGATTGTTGAGAACCCAAAGGAAGAACAAAGCAGCAATATGAAGGCATATCCTCTCTTGGATAAAGCATCTTTGGTGGTAGAAGCTAAGAGGGGGCAACAGATAAAGAGAGAAGAGAGAAGGAAGAGAGAAAAGCAGAGGTTATAAGAAGTAGAATTAAAGCTCCAGGAGACAAAGAAGAAATTGAAGGAAGAACAAGATCTTAGGAGGAGATAAAGAGAAGAGAAAAAGAAGAAAGAATAAAAACAAAGGTAAGGCACAATGACAAAGAAAACAACACCCATACAGTTTGACGAGTCGAAATAACAGCAGCTAAGGAAGACAGTGAACAGATGCAGGATCGAGAGATTTCTTAGCAGATTGAGCAACTTATTTAAGTGATATACATGGAGTTGTAGTAGAAGCCATAGAATAAACATATT
Source organism: Pinus taeda (assembly GCA_000404065.3). Lineage (NCBI taxonomy): Eukaryota > Viridiplantae > Streptophyta > Pinopsida > Pinales > Pinaceae > Pinus > Pinus taeda. The sequence goes on along the minus strand of APFE030499611.1, from coordinate 11,730 downwards.
GACCTCATGTAGATAGCAACAAAGGTCATTTCTCAGTCTCTACCACCTCTAGTGTCAGAACGAGTCCCGAGAGAGAAAGGAGAAGTTGTTCTCCTTAATGATGACCTGATCATGGATGTGTACAATATATTGTTTGATGAGTTGCATAATAGGATTCTACAAGCATGGAGGAAGAACTTTCTCGATGATCACACATCACCTAAATTCATCAACGAAAGGGTGATAGTGCCAGACACTATGAAGTATCCAACTACCCTTGTCGATGCTAGCTTGGCCTATGCAGGAGAAACAATCTCAAATGTTGAGTTCCTATTGGTCAATAATGAACAACTAGCAAATAACTTGCAGGCTCCTATTCAAGAGGCAGAACAACTTTGAGAGCAGATTGTAGTTTCTACAATGGGGAAGATGAGGAAAGTGATACTTGCTGAAGTATCAACCCTTGAGAGTACCATGCGAAATTTCTATGATATATTTGTCATCGTGCCTAAAGAAGTTGTCCATGTGCATGTCTTACAATAGTGGAGCAAAGATTTTTTCTAAACTCTCAAGAACATACATGTTTCCATCACCCATGTACATGAGTGGAAAATGTGGTACAAAGGGGTCCCGCTTCACTTAGCAAAGAAGATGAAGACACAGGTAGATCTATAGAAAGAAAATGTCCGGATGTTGATCCAGAAGTATGAGAAGCTCGCCCCATTCATCAGCATCATACATGCCTCATATGCATGGTTCTACACCAGTTTGGATGTCATGGTGAGAATGCACAGGATCCCATCAATCGGTTCCCTCACCAAGACTAGACCCAAGAACGAAGTATGGATAGAGATTGATGAGTACATGGAGCAGCTAAGGCGAAATACCACCAGGGAAGACTTGGAGCTGAGTGCACATAACATTCAGAAGTATAGTGGAGGTCTTGTAATGGTCAACACTATGTTGCACATGCTTCAAAACAAGTTGGATATAGGTTCCAAAACCATACACCCGGATTGCATGGAGGTAAGAGTATGCTATCATAAATACACCATCAAGAAGTTTAGGCATATCATCACACAGTACCAAGCTTGGCATCAATATGTGACCGAGAAGCACCAAGTTGAGGTTTTCGAGTTGGACTTTCCCCAAACTTTGGAATTATAGTATTTTGCCTTGTTAGGTTGTCTCTAGCCTATTTTGTCTTACATGCGTACATGTGGAAAATGTAATATTATTTGTAAATATGTTGTGTATGAAATTCTAAGGGTCATTAGTGGAATGTGAAAGGTCATCATGTTATGTAATGAATTACTTGTAAAGAAGTTGAAGAGTCATGAAAAGAGTGAAAGAGTCACAAAGGGGAATGCTAGCGATCACCCCACACTTTATTATAAACAGAACCTCATAAGTCATAGAATGGGCTTTTGGGAGCCAAGATTTTGGCTAGGCTTAGGCTTAGAGAATGCTTGGGAGTATTGTGAAGAGCCTTGGCTTCTCCATAGCATAGAGTGATTATACATCTTTGGAGGAGTAGGTTTTCTTGACTGTAATGTTCCACTATTGGGGCTAGTAGTCATCAATGGTGTATGTATGTATGGAATTTTCACTTATAATAATAATATCAACGCCAACACGCTTTCATGCATATGTTGTTATTGTAGTTGGACTATTCTGGTTTCTTTAGAAATGTATGTTGTTTAAATTACACATTTTCTTATGAGCTACTTTTTATGAAATTGTACAAATCATGTTGAATGTGTGTTGTTGGTTTTATTCATCACTTTAATTTGTGTACTATTCTGCATTTTAGCTTGTGATGCCATTCCACTCGTGTGGTCCTTTCAAGTTGTGTACTATTACAGGCTTCTAAGGGGTGCACTTCATTTTCGCCTTCGTTTGTTATAACCTTCATGCATCACACTTGACTCTCTGTAGCGTCACACACTTGCTCTTACCCAAATTTATCTTACTTACCTTTGTGCACTACCACGGTCAAGGAATTACACTACCACCCACTTCTGGGACTCCTACTCCAAACGATTTGAGGTGTAGTTGGGACTTCATATCGAGGAGATCCCCAATGTTGGTCGGTCCAGCACTGTCAACAAGTTTACCTCTAAAAAATTATGAATATATGATCCGACCCAACTTCATTTTTTTAGTTTATAATGTTGGCTACTAAAGCCCTAAAATGTCACTTGGTTCTCCCTTAAACCCACTACTTATAACCCTCGAAATATGTTAAATGTGCTGCAGATTCTGACTTTTATTTGAGAAGCATAATGAACATAATCCTACTCTGAGAGAGGTCTAGAAAATAACTACTTTTACCAAACAACGTAAAGACGCTTGAGGTTCCAATAAAATTGTTTCGTTTTACTGTTGGATTCTTTGTAGCTGGTTGAGTTTAAAAAATATGAAATATCACATGCTTTTGTATGCTTTCTTCCAGATACTTGGATATACCTTTAAATATCCCCATTCGCCAACCTCTCTCAAAGGATGCAAATTCAGTTTCTTATGTAAAAACAAAGGTTCTAAAATCTATAATAACACCATCATAATTAATGTTCTCAAATAAATAAAAATCCATTCATATTGACGACCTAAAAGAGTCTGTAGACTGGACATGTACAACTAGAAATATGCCTCTACTCCTGCCAAAATCAAATAATGGAGAAAGATTTCACCAATTTAATGAACCCACACATTTTTATTGTTGAATCTAATCCAATGATTTAGGCTTCATGATACATGATACAAAATTAGCCTCAACGCCTATGCGAATAACATATTGGAAAATTATTTGTTTTTATTGTTTTCACATGTTTGTCCTTTTCTAGTTTAAAATACATATTAAAATGTGAAGCATCACATGGGTTAGTAGATGTGTGATAACATTCTTTAAATCTAGAGCAACATACAACACTCGTCTATCTTCATCAACTCTGTAACCAGCTGATCTTAAAATAAATAATGAAAAATATGTTATATAAAATTATCTCCAAATCATAAGCTAGGGTTCTAGATGCTATTGGGTTAGTAAAAGAAAATCCACCTACCTTATTATTTTCTAGAATTCTTCAGGAGAGACATGGCCAATGGAAAGTGCAGCAATCTAATTTTCCACCTAATGTAGAAAACCTTCGAAATATTCCTTGCTCTGGAAAAACAGATCTTGAAAATGAAACCCCATACATAGTGTTATACCTCACAGGTATTATTGCTCATATAACACCACCCTAAAACTTCTATACTCTTGATCACAAAAATAGAATTTTGAAAACAAGCTGGAATTGACATAAAGAATGACTTAAAATTCACATACATTATCTTGAATCCCTTCTAACAAAAAATATTATCCATTGCATTGTGAATTAAATGTTATATGATATTACTTGTGTTATGAAATGTTTGATTTAAACCATTTACTTATAACAGTTTCTGAATCTTAATGAAGAGAATTTTCATAAATCCTTTGGAGTTAAGATATTGTGCATTACCTTCATTTTGAACATATTATGGAATATTGGTCTTGTTGGAATCTCCATAAAACATAACATATGATAAAAAAGAAATGCTAGTAAAGAACAAAATTGCATAAGAGTTTAACATCTTTCTTCTATGTTATTGTTTCCTATGCTGCCGCCTTACGTTGTTTCCTTTGCAACATGTGGTGCAATTGCAAGTTTTTAAGGTCTTTGTTAATATGAAATGTCCCTAAACTAAGTGTTTTAATGTATATAAATTTCTAACCACCTTTTAATTTATATGACCAATCATATTGTTCTTCATGAATGATATTGTACTTGTTCATCAATTCAAACAACCAGTGTCCTATTTATGTGGATCATTTGGTGTATTCCTTTCGAAATTAATTTTCACTTGTTCTTTCCACAAAATGAATCACATATTCTTACATTTAAATTGAAATTTAATATCTTGTTCTCTCATATGATTTTGAGAAATTTTGGCTGAAAAATTAGAAAATTTGGTTACAACTATTAGGTTTTAAGATTTTGGATGCCCCAGGGGTTTTTGATAGTGCTAATCCATTTCCTCCATCAAAAAACTATTTAAACATTGCCACAATCATTTTTCTTGAAAAAATTATTACCAAGTTCTAACAATAAATTCGTCGTCTTCATATTATATTATCTCAATTTTCACGATATAAGATTTTTCCCGTGATAAACCTGTGTCAGGAATTGGTTAAGGTTTGTGCTTCATTATAATTTTCAGATACCATCAAAAATAAAAGTGCAATAAAATATTTATAGATCTTGTTTTATATCCAAATGGTCATGAAATATTCAAGGCGTTGTCTACCAAGGCCACAATTTCTCCTAGACAATGAATTTCTAGTCGAAATATGATGAAAAATTCAAGAATTCTTATTGTTGCAATGTTCAAATCATTTTTTTATGGTAAAAATGGAATCAACACCATCTAGAACCCCTAGATCACCCAAAATCCCGAAGTTGGATAGCTTGTTGCAGTTGCTATAGCAACAACCAAAATTTTTGGGCATATCCAAAATTTTGGGTCCCCCCTCTACTCGTCCTGGGCTATTAGAGTTTTGATAAATTTTTCAGCTGGTTAGTTTCCCCGTGACCCTTCTTGTTAAACCTTTCTGATGTGCCCACTCACACTTCACACATTCCATCCACACATCATGTTTTTAGCTCAGATATAGACCTTATGATTGCAATAGGGTTTGAAGGTTTGTTTCTTCAAGGAGCATTGGGAGCCCCACATGACTTCGAAACCCATCCTCCTATATTTTACATTTCCAATTAGTGGAAGCACCTATGTGTGGATGAGAATGAATTTAATTTGACATTCCTTACGGTTGACCATATTAGGGTTTGGGAGAAACCCTAGATTGTCAAAATGAAGGCTACCCTCATGCTTTAATCTAATTCATATACTTCTGGAGGTGCATTATCATCGACATTGCTTGGCATCATGGGAAGAATCATTATATGTCATGTTCCCCTAGGTTCATGATTGGTTCCCCATATCAACATGTGCATTTGGGTTTGTAAGAGTATCATCTTTCCCATGTATCTTTGAAGCCCCAGATAGACATAATTAATAATCCAACCTTGCTTTGCATTAATCCCCACACTCCAAATGCATGGTCATGAGTATTTCAGAGAAATTGCTTTATGAGTGCATCCTAACCTTGGGCATCATGAAATATCAAATTCAACTGCAATTAATAGATTCGTGAAAGCACCTGCATTTTGAGTTGGTCTCCAAACATAATAATTCTTGACCAACCAATATAATTTGTAACATCTTGGTTTGGATAATTCATTTTTTATGCTCATTAAGTGAATTGTTTATTTATTCATTTGTTTCCATGTCCTCACATGAAAATATCACTATTGTGAGCTAACTTATTTTCATCCCACATCCGTTTTAGGAAATTAATTGAAGATGCCATGGGTACACATTGAACTATGCAACAGTTGCATTAAGTAACCCCTTGACAAGACACCACTAAGATGCTCTAAGGAGGGAGTTTTTAATTTTCCATATGAACCTCACATGCTCTTCTAAGGATTTTAACAAAAAAAGTGAATATGACACAAGACACACTCTTTAATACATGGAGATTATTTAATATATGGCATGGTGGATATTTAAAATGAATAAAGGGTTAATGCTTTTGAGTTTAAACCACCATAATGCAATCAAAAGTCTTGTGGTAGGATGGTTTTCTGAGAAGGATTAAAATCCATATGGTTAGCTACCATAAATGCCAGCACGTACCTCAAATGGTTGCATAGGAGCATAAATGACAAAGGGAATGGAAAGCATATGTTGTTTTAAGGTTGCCATCGGAGGTGCGTGTCAAAGAGGATGTTTTGATTCCAACTAGGGTGTTTAGATACCAAGTGGGAGAAACACCTTGAGAAAAACTAAAAGTCCATGTATTCCATATGTACGATGGCTATATTTTTTAAATGAAAACTATGAAAGAGGACCCTCAAATAATCAATTTTAATGATGACCCATTGTAAAAAATGCATTGGGGACCTCATAGCAATATTAGCTTTGAAGCCCAAATTATTTCTTACATGATCCAATGAACTTTTTAGAATTTGACATTGTATGTCATTTAAGTATGGGGGTTTACACAGTGCATTATATTAGATATCATTTTTTGGATTCAACCGCATTAAGTAAGTCATTCACGTATGACCATTTCCATGAGAGGTAGTCGTAACAGACTAATTTCTCATGATTTTTGAATAGTTCACTTAGCACTCATTGCATCGGGTGATGCTCATAGGGGTGAAGAAGTGGGATTGAAACTAGTGAAATGAATCACATAGCATCAATCATCACTATCAGACCAGGAGGTAACTCCTCCAATCAAATCATGATGTTCATTCAGGTTGTTCATTATTATATACTAGATGGAGTGATTGTTTAGTTCATCTCTCAATGACTCTCCATCTTCTCTATTATTTATTTACATTAATTACAGTTGTTCCCAACGCTATGATTAGGTGTCAACATTTCCCCCCCCCCCCACCCTTAATCTGAAGGGATGTTGGTGAGTTCAAGCATCGTTCTGAATCTTTCATATTTTTCTCTTCCAAGCGCTTTGGTGAAGATGTCTGCAATTTGCTCATTAGTGGAACAACGATGGAGATGGATTGTTTTGGCCTCAATATGATGTCAAATCAAATGATATTTAGTATTTATGTGCTTTGTTCGATCATGGAACTTTGGGTTCTTGGCCAATTTTATTGCCGAGGTATTGTCAATTATGAGTGGAGTCGATTGTACTTGTTTTACCTGCAAATATTCAAAAAATTTCCTGAGCCACACAATTTCTTTTGTTGCCTCAGTTGCTACCACATATTCTGCTTCTATTGTGGAATCTGCTAGAACTGATTGTTTGTGTGATCTCCAGGAGACAGCTCCTAATCCAAGACTCATAGCATAACTTGAAGTAGACACCCCATTTTCTTTGTCTCCATCAAAGTCTGAATCAGAGTATCCAATCAAGCTGAAGTCGCCCACCTGTGTATACTTGATTCCAAAGTCTTGAGTTCCCTTTAAGTACTTTAGAACTCTTTTTGTAGCAGACTAATGTCCTTCACAAGGCTTTTGCATAAACCTGGAGAGGATTCCAACAACAAACGAAATGTCAGGTCTGGTAGTAGTTAGGTAGTTGAGACTTCCTACAAGTTGTCTATACTTTGTTGCATCCTCAAATTCTTTTCCTTCAATGGATGTGAGCTTTAAGTTTTGTTCCATTGGATTATTCAGAGGATTGCATTCAATCATGCCAAACCTGTTCAACAGATCTCTGATGTACTTCTTTTGAGAAAGGAATATGGACTTCGGATGTTGAGTTACTTCAATACCAAGATAGTAATGAACATAGCCCAAGTCAATCATTTCAAAACCTTTCCTCCATTCCTTCTTTATGGATGCAATGTAGCTCTCATTGTTCCCTGTCATCAAAAGATCATCTACATATACAACAAGATATACAAATGTTTTTCCAACCTTCTTGACAAACAAAGTTGCATCATCAAGATCATAATGTTTGAAATTGAATTTTAGAAGATGCTTAGTTGGTTTTTCATACCAGGCTCACGGTGCTTGTTTGAGGCCATACAAGGATTTCACAAGTATGCATACTTTATGTTCATGTCCTTTCACAGCAAATCCTTCAGGCTGGGACAAAAAGCATTCTCTTTTAGATCTCCATTCAAGAAAGCAGTTTTTACATCCATTTGATGGACTTTCCAACTGTTCTGAGTTGCTAGGGCAAAAAGTGTCCGGATGGTAGCCCATTTTTATGTGGGGACAAAAGTGTCCTCATAATCGACCCCTTCCTTTTGTGCAAAACCTTTTTCCACAAGCCTGGCTTTGTGCTTGTCAAGTGAACCATCAGCTTTATACTTGTTCTTGTAGACCCACTTGCAGCCAATTGGTTTGGTTCCCAATGGAGGATCAACCAACTTTCAGGTGCCATTCTTTATCATGGCATCATACTCCTTTTGCATTGCTTCTTTCCATTCATCATGAGAAGTAGCTTCTTTGAAGGAAGTTGGTTCAAAATCTATAGACAAATTCAATTCACAATCATAAGAAACATCCATATCAACAGGTGAATCAGAGTCGTCTACATCACCTCCATTTTGCTAGTTTGAATTTCTAGTTCCTGTCCTTCATCAGGATGAACACTTTCAAGTGTCTTTGTCAGCCACTTTGGGGAACCTTTCTCAGATGGTCCAAGCTACTTCGTTGATTGAGTTGGGACTGAATCAAGATTGAGTCTCCCAATTCTATCAATCACACCACTCAAAGTATCATCCATTGTTGGAGTTTCATGCGGGGGAGAGAGTGCTTCAGAAGAAGATTCCACAGGTTGGTCTAGTATAGGAATCCCCCTTTCAAGATGTGGAATCTAATTATCAAATTCTTGAAATGATTTTGCAATTGCGAATCTATCCAAGTGATCAAGTTTCTTCTCATCAATATTCTCAGTTTTGGATGATTCAAGAAAGATTACATCTCGAAATGCAACAAACTTTTTATTGACTTCATCATAGAGATGATATGCTTTGGAGGTGTTTGAATACCCCAGGAAGATACACTTATGACTTCTTGCACCAAGTTTGTTTCTATGTACCTTTGGTATCAAGGTATAACATGTGGAACCAAAGACCCTGAGATGCTTTACCGAAGGAATGTGCCATACCACATTTCATAAGGAGTCTTCTTTCTAATAGCATTAGATGGGCATATATTCCTTACATATACAACACATAGAACTACATCAACCCAAAACATCAATTTTACATTTTTGAAAAACATCATGGAGCATACCATATTTAAGATTGTCCTATTCATTCTTTCAACTACTCCATCCTATTAGGGATTATAAGGCACAGTTGTTTGATGTTTGATCCCATGTTGGAAAAGATAGTTTTCAAATTCATTTGAAGTGTATTATTTTCCATTATCGGTGCGAATAGAGCCTATTATCACTGAAAATATTTCAAAGGAAAAGGGTAAGGTAAGGGAGTTTTTGGCAATCAAATGTTTGGGTGATAAAGATCTCGGGTCAAAAGCAAGCTGTTTCAAATAATTCAGCAGTTTCGTAGCGCGCTACGAAACTACTGTAGGTGATGATATTGTCCAAAGTCACAAAGTTTGGGTGGATACTATTGGCCTTAATCCTGATGTTATCAATATGTCATTTCAACCTGTGGTATCTCTGTTGGAAGGGCTTCCTAAGTAGCAAGGACTAGAAGAGCAAGATAGTATATGGTTTGAAACTGTTCAATGGAAGAACTTTTCACATGTCAGCAGTGCTCCTGTAGAGAACAGTGAAACACTCTAGTAGACCTTATGACTGAAACAATCCAATCTAAATTGACCAGTTTTGAATATGAGCGGGAATTTTCAAAAGTGAATGTTTACAAGGTATGCACGACATCAGCTGAAGCTATTAAGATTAAACCGGGACAAGACAGGTGGACATAATAGGCATACGAATCTTATTTTAGATTTTTATCATAAAGTGAGTATATTTACCACACTTCAGGATATCTGGAACAGTTTGCAAGAATTTTGGCTTTCACAAAGGTAAATGGTGGACAGTACATTCAAGACAATCAAAGTTTGGTATTGAAACTGTGATTTTCGGAACAACTCAGCGTTTTCGCAACGCCCTACGAAACCCCTGTAGCAGCCTGTTTTAACAGAGAAAAACTGTTTTTACTAGTCAACTTACAGAAGCTTTCCTGAGCAGCTGAGAACTCCATTTTGAAAAATGAAAGAGGTTTTTCTTCCTAACATGCTGCACTACAAAAAACTCTTTCCGTTTATTCAAATTCATTCTGATGTGGGAGGAATTTGTGGTTGAACTTGCGCTACAAAACTGCTATAAGTGCAGTTTTTCACAAACAGACTTTTCCTGTTTATCACCTGTTTTTTAAAAGACTTATTTTGGGCGGTAGGAACAATGTTTCAAAAAACCGAGAGAGGTTTTTGTTCAGCATGGACTGATTCAAAAAAGCCTCCTTCAGTTTCCTCAAATTCATTCTGAGCTGGGAGAAACGGGTGACCAAAGTTGCACTACGAAACAGCGAAACTGCTGTAGGTGCTGTTTTATGAGAAAACCGAGCAGTTTAATGGTGAGGTCAGCAGATTTTTGAAGGAAACGCCTAAGAAACATAAAGGAGACCACATAAGGCTAGCAGAACCATTCAGATAATGACAAGTGTGCATTCTCCATAAAGGCGAAATATTTTGTCTTAAGTTATAGCTTTAATAAAGGTACTTTATTACCGGTGGTTAGGGTTTGGTTGGAGATGCATATGAGGATTTGGGCTTATACACCTGTTCAATCAACAAGGCTTCCAGCATATTTTGGAATATGGTGATGCTCATCAATTTTGGGGTATTAAAGAGCTGGGAACATGTTGCTTAACTTTCGAAGGATAATGGGAGACAAGGACCGGAAAAACAGGGGTTTGTTCTTATGATCAATGAACCATCAGCACATTCAGCATCCAATGCTAACCTTGTTCCTTGCATCCTTATCTCAGCTATCACGGCCAAAACTAAAAGGAGACAGCTGTCAAAGATCAAGAAAAGAATCATGTTACGAGGAGAATAGAATTAGAGTTTAAGTTTGATTAGGACTCTTTGTAATTACAGCTCAACACTTAGTGTATTTAATGAGTCTGTTAAAAATAGATAGGGATAGTTAATGACAATCATCGAGCTCCCCTCATGCTGGAGGAGGAGGCTCAAAGTAGTTAAGAATGTTTTTCTATATGTAGATGAAACTCTGATGTAATGAGGGTTGGATGTTTATGCAAAAAACAGAGTTTATATTGGCTGGTGTAAAAGACTTTTTACAGTAATAGAAAGACTACTTTTTCTTCTCAAGATTCATACTTTGTTCAAATGCTCAAGATGTATGTGGTTCTATTTTATCCTTCATATTTTACAGCTCTATAGATATGCAATCACTCTGAATTCACCTAATGCTTAGACTTCTTGTGCATATTTATGAGCTGGGGTTCTTTTGAGAAATGTTTTTTACAGCTCTATAGGTATACAATCACTCTGAATTCACCTAGTGCTCAGACTTCCTGTGTATACTTATGAGTTGATGGTTCTTTGAGAAATGTTTTGAGTGTTTAAACATTACATGCCTTGAATTCCATGAATGAGTAGTTGATAGTTTACTGAAATGGTATTTGACTCCATGAGCCCAATGGAAGAAATGTTATGTTGTGTTCCCAACCATCATGCTTATTTAAGTTCTTATTATAAGAGTTAGCCCTCTTAGTGTTTAAAGATAAATCAGTAGTTTATTTTGAGAGAGCCCTCTCAGGTTAGGAAGGCTAATCCTTAGCCAAGAGTCTGGTCTAAAATAGTTACATAGAGTCTAACTGATTAGCAGCCATCAGTACTGATTTTGTGATAACATTTTGGTGCGTCTGCAGGGAGTCTGAAGATTACTCATTCCCGAAAATATGAGACTGAACTTCTGAAGGTAGCAGGAGCTTAGAGGAATTTTTGAGGCTGCAAATCTACCTTGGCAACTCCATTGTTGAATAATTCAAAATTCATACATTCATGGTGATTCCAATGGAGTTATGAAGGACCCAGATGCTACCATTCTTATTTCAAGGTATGCATGCATAGATTTTTCAGGAATTCATGGTTTCCCAAATCATTTTCCCAAGGATG
>APFE030499583.1:201577-224255 GCA_000404065.3 Pinus taeda | reverse complement strand
GGATTTGTGTGAGTGCCACAACCACATCCTTTATCAGCCCAATACAATGAACTCTCTTTGAATCAAAAGAAAATAAGTCCTTGTATGGTCTAGTTACTTCTAATCCCAACCTTTCCATAATTACCTTAGGCATGAGGTTATGGGATGCCCCTGAATCCAGCATAGCATTATGAAGAGTCATCTCAAGTCTTGGACCTAAACATATAATAGGATTATCCTCTTGCACATTTAAAATATCAGCCCCTCCTGGTGGAGAATTAAGCATTTCCACAATATTGCTTCTATATTTGTCTACTTTCAGGATTTCATTGAATGGGACTGATATTTTAATTTTAGCCATCTCATTTTCTATATTAAAAACAGAAGTAGACCTTTCAATTTCTTTAGGAGGAGCAGGGGTCTGATTATCCTTTCTTTCAAGAGGAGAATCACTTTTACCATCAATCTGCTTTGACTTTTCCTTTTTATCTTCAAATGCTTTTGAAACATTCTTCTTGGGCTGAGCTTTATTTGTTGTAATAGGGACATCTCTGTCTCTGAGATTGTACTGCTTCTGAATTTCAAATATGGCATGCTGATAACCCTTTAATAAATCTGAGGGTTCCTCCACGGCTTTTAACTGGCTGGACTCATCATGTTCCTCCTTTGTTAAGAAAATTTATGAATCTTCTTCACCAAGATAATGAATAGGTTCCTCAGGTTCTTCAGGTTCTTCTTCTTCATCCACCATGTTTTGTTGAAAAGGAGGTCTCACTGGAGGATTTGCTTGCTGATTTCTATTGTCTCTTGGCCTTTGCTGATTTTGAGGCCTTCTAAATTGAGGATTCCTAAACCGAGGCTCTTGCTGTGCTTGGGGAGCAGCAGTATTCCCAAGTGCTAATTGATCCATCAATTTCTCCATAGTTTTCATCATGGTTTCAAATTTATCTTCTTGAGGAGAGGTGGAAGGCCTCTCCTCCTCCTTTATCTTAGCATTTCCCATCTTGGACTTTTTAGCAGCAAGTATATTCACCTCTACCTTGATTGCATCATTTTGCATTTCAGCCAAAGTAGCAGCAGGACTCTCTTTCTCTGAGAGTAAAAGGAAAATCTGAGTCAAAGACTCGCATATCTTAACTGTTTCTGCCAAAGCTCCAGGAGGTTTCAAATGTGCTGGAATGGAATTATATATTTTATTAAACCTCTTAGAAAAGTTTTGAACAGTCTCATCTGGAGCTCTTCTTAAATTATTATATTCAGTGAGGGCCTGAACAAGATTAGTTCTATTTCTCCATTTCCTCAGAAAACTATCTTCAAACTCAGCCCAACACAGAATGCTACCAGCTCCCAAGGCTTTAAACCATTTTCGCACTTCCACAATAAAAGTTTGAGAAAATAGTCTTAATTTTACATCTTCATCATCCACTTCTTCCCTGTCAATAAAGTCATTGAAACTATCTACATGTTCTTCAGCTGTAATTTCTTCATCTCCTCCCCATGTTGTAATTCTAGCATCATATTTGCTAGGGAGATCATGCAAAACAGCAGGGAGAGCTAGGGGAGCATACCTAGCAGGTACAACCATAATGAATGGAGGAACAGTGACAATAGGTACTGTATGACCAGAAGGACCAGAACTAGTATGAGATGTTGTATGAGGGCTATTTGGACTAGCAGAGGCAGAAGACAAAGTATGAGTACGAAAAGGACTATTGGGACTTTGTAAACCACTGACAAAAGAGCTCCAATTTGGGAGAGGTAAACCAGTTTTAGACTTAAGAAAAACTTCAAAAGGGTCAAGCTCCTTGAGCTGTTTCAAGTCCTCTTCCTCTAATAACAATTCAGAAGTAACAATTTCCCAAAACTCTTCTTTATCTTTTTGTGATACTAAAGATGAAGTATCAATACCTCTCTTTTGTAAATCCAAAATGATGCCAATAATTTCTTCTTCGTTTTCAGACCTCAATAAAACCTCTTGAACTTTATCATCAACAATTTTATCTTCAGGACTTCCAGAAAACTCAGGAAATAAAGACTTTGAAATGCTTGAAGTACCTGGTATATCAGAAAATCTTTGTTTACTCCTTGAGATGATATTAGGATTCTCCACAGGACTAGGTGGGTTTGGGTCAGGATTACTCCTTGTATATCTTCCTCTCGAAGCCACCTTTTAAACTTTAAGAATTAATGGAGTCACCAAGGTAGAATGCAGCCTCGAAAACCACTTTGAACTCCTGCTATCTTCAGAAATTCAACCTTAAAATTTCGGGAATGAGTAATCCTCAGACTCCTGGCAGACGCACCAAAATGTTATCACAAAATCATGTACTGATGGCTGCTAATTAGTTAGAATCTATGTAACTATTTCAGACCAGACTCTTGGCTAAGGATTAGCCTCCCTAACCTGAGAGGGCTCTCTCAAAATAAACTACTGATTATGATTAACACTAAGAGGGCTAACTCTTGAAATGAGAAATTTAATAAACATGATGGTTGGAAATACAACATAAGATTTCTTCCATTGGGCTCATGGAGTCAAACACCATTTCAGTAAACTATCAACTACTTATTCATGGAAGTCAAGGCATGTAATGTCTAAACACTCAAAACATTTCTCAAATGAACCTCAACTCATAAATATACACAGGAAATCTGAGGAACTAGGTGAATTCAGAGTGATTGTATATCTATAGAGCTGTAAAATATAAAGGATAAGACAAAGCCACATACATCTTGAGCATTTGAACAAAGTATGAATCTTGAGAAGAAAAAGTAGTCTTTTCTATTACTGTAACAAGTCTTTTACATAAGCCAATATAAACCTTTTTTTTTATAGACATCCAACCCTCATGACATCAGAGTCTTCACTATATATAGAAAAACAATCTTAACTACTTTGAGTCTCCTCCTCCAGCATGAGGGGAGCTCGATGGCTGTCATTAACTACCCCTATGTATTTTTAACAGACTCATTAAATACACTAAGTATTGAGTTGTAATTACAAAGAGTCCTAATCAAACTAAAACTCTAACTTCATTCTCCTCGTAACATGATTCCTTTCTTGATCCTTGATAGCTGTCTGCTTTTGGTTAGGCTAAGATGACTGAGCTATAGGTGCAAAGAACAGGCTGACTTTGGATACCTGAAGGCGCTTGTGGATCATTTATCATTAGGATAAAACCCCTGTTTTTCCGGTCCCTGTCTCCTACCATCCTTCGAAAACTAAGCAACATGACCCAGTTCTTTAATACCCCAAAATTTATGAGAATCACCATATTTCAGATGCGTTGGAAGCTTCGTTGATAGCCATGTGTATAAACCAAAACAATACTCCTCGTATGCCATTTCTGCTAAACCCTAATTGGTCATAAAGTACCTTTACCAAAGTTTAACTTGAGACAAAAAATTTTACCTTTACAAAAAGGCACACTTGTCATCCTCTGAAAAGCTAGGATAGCCTTAAGTGATATCCCTTATGTTTCTTAGGCATTTCCTTCAAAAATCTGCTGACCTCACCATAAAACTGGTCATTTTCCTCATAAATCAGCACCTACAGCAGTTTTGTAGCGCGCTACGAAACTGTGAAACTGTTTTTAAACAATTTCAATTTTCTCTGTGACTTTAACCGCTCTGCCACCTGGTTTCAAAATTCCTTTTTACCTTGGATTTATATAGTCGTGCTTACATGCCTTCAAAATAATGAACTTTAAGCAAAATTTAACAAAACTTTGGAACAACACCTTACTCAGAAGCAACAATTTCATTTAGCAGCTAATTTATTTAGCTGTGCTTTCAATTTTGCAACTTCCTTTTCCATGGCTGCGATTTTAGCTACAACCCTCTCCATCTCAGCCATTTCTCTTTCAGTTGCCCCCCACTGGTCCCTTGTAGATGTAGTATTTCCTTCTTGAGAAATGATGATTTTTTTATTTGGACCTTTTTTCTTGATTTCTTTTGCTTCGTCTGTTCTGGATTGTTTCTCAATTTCTCTTGCTTGTTTTCTTGTATAAGGTTTTTTCTTTATTTTCTCTGCCTCCTCTGTTTTGGGCAGCTGTTTAATTACCTCTGTTTTGGGCATCTTTACAGTTACCTCGTCTTCATGCACTTTCTCAGCCTCTTTAATTTGTTTCCTTGTAACTGGCCTTCGTGGTTTGAACACAAACTCTTCACTAGGTTCATCAAACCTTAACCTCTTCGAAGCCTTTGATTTTTTAGTGCTCTCTGGTGATGATTGAGTTAAGTCAATGTTCATTGGCTCAATATGAACTGATTGAGCCTGTTCAAACTCAATAGCCTCAAGCAAATCACTCAAACTAGCCTTTGATATTGGACTTTCCTCAACAGCTACTGATTTTCCCTTCTGCTTGCTTAATTGACTTCTGGTCTTTACTCTTGATACCTTTTCAGCCCCACTTCATCCAGGTGCATCTTTCTTGTGCTTGACCTTCTCTTTTCATGATGGTTGAGATGGCTCTTTGATAACCAATGGCTTCACTGATTTCTTCAATTTGGTCTTGGTCTTCTTCTTATCTTTTATCTCCTTTCTAAGCTCAGCAAGAGTAGGTTCCTCAATTGACTCTTCTCTTTCCCTAACAGGCATTGGGGTGAGGCCTATTTTACTCTGAAAGCCAGCCACAAAGATAAAGGAATTCCAATCCTTACCAATTTTCTGCAGACCATCCAGCACTAACAGTTTCACTAAACCATGATGAAACAGTGATGTCTCACAGTTATCCTTCTTCAATTGAATTTTATCACACATCTTGTTGAGGCTACGAAACAAGTAGAATGGGATATCTATAAATGCTTTTCCTATAAAATGCAGCAACAGCTTAAAATGATAGGAGTAAACTTTATTATATCTCCCTTCACATGTTAAATATTTTTGAATACATGTAAGGAGAAGTGCATAGTGTTCTTTCACATAATTTCTTGGCACAGCCTTTGTAAGATCTTCATTCACATAAGGCTCCTTCGAGAATTCCTTGCATGGGTTCATATCAAATTTGAAGTTTTTAAACCACTCCTGCCCTCCTCTCGGAATCTCAGTCACATTAGCAATAGCCTCTGAGATACTAGGAATTCTAACATAGACACTTTAGAATTTAAACCTGTAAAATTCAGGGCAAATGCTTTTGTTACCTCAGCATGCCCACCTTGTAGCTTCTCACAAACTCTCTAGCAACCAACATCCTTAAAAGATTTTCTAACACCTTCATCTCTTAATGCAAGATCCAATCCCACAAGTTCTGTTCTTTGGCATCTTCCAGACCGATGTCCCTTTCTCTCCATTTCGCTTTGAAATCTTTCGCACAGAGAAACACCACCAGCTTCAACTCAAGTGGAAAATTCAAATTTTGGAACGCAGTCTCGCTTGCAATCAGGTTCTTTTAAAGAAGAAACTTGGGCTCCTTTGCAATTTAACAGTCTTATCATACAAACGGGTCAGTTCATGCATCATTAACAAACATCATAACACTACCATGCATTACAAAACCGTTTGAATGATTTTTATGTGCGTGGCTATGAACCTATTGGTGGAATGATGACTCATAATCGCTTGGAAAGGATGCCAACTGAAAATAAATGGACGGACACACTGACTCATCCCCCCAGACATGACATTTCAAGAATCAGTGCTGCAAAATCCCCGTATCCGCGATTTCGTAGGGCAGATAGTTATAAGTTAGCAAAATGCGCTACGAAATGGCTGGTTACTGACACGCTGCGAAAAAGCTGAAACATCATTGCGCTGCAAAATCAGCCAATAAAACAGCGCTGCGGAAATGCGAAAAGGACCAGTGACGTAAACAAGATAAGACATGCCTTATACAATCATGATGGAGGATGACTAATGGTATTTGAAAATGATTCACATCAAAATATTTCTAAAACCTGAGCCCTAAGTAACAAACATAGGACAACAACCATTTGACACCCATTTTTGACAATGAAATTTTTTGGACAACATTATGTACATGTGACTGCAGTTCTAGGTGATAACACCACCTATTTTGGAAGATATTAGATGCTTTTTGGATAAGTCCAATACTATATCATGGTTGACTATAAAATACGCTTTCAACAAGAATGAGTTCCTAAAGGATCTTGAAGACAGGGAAATCTATATCAATTTTAAGAGATCTAGATTCTATAGAAGGGCTTGCAGATATCCAGTGTTACCATGTACAAAAATAATTGAAAAGATTTTGTAGGGTCTAGACACCAAGAACATGGTTATTAGTAGTGTAAGTCGATAGGAGCTTGAATCATATCGACCACATGATCTTCATTCCTACTACAAGTTTTCAAAGCCAAAATTTTATCACAACTCTCAGTATTATGGAACTTGGTCTTATTTGAATACCAGGGATGTGATTAGATCATGATGGTAGGAACCAGCTAAGTGTTGCCAAAAGCTAGAGGGGATCTAAAGGATAAAATCACTAATGAAGGTATACTAGTACCTTATGGTAATGTGTTGTAGATAGTATGGATGGCAAAGAACTGAGTTTTATGGTGAAGGATGGATCTACATGCTTTACCTGATAGTCATAGAAGAGATAATCATCAACTAGTCAAATATTTTCCCAACAGTTGCAAATTAATATATCAAAGGTAAAGAAGGATGCAAAACATGGGAAAACTTAGTTCTTCATGTCTACGGACATACTTGATGGAATCTATGCAAGAAACAAGTTTTTGGCTCTAAAGTGGAACTTGTCTCAATAATCCCTCTTTTTCAATAGATATTGCAAGATACTTTCCAAGTTTAGCTACAGGGGATTTTATGCAAAACTAGCTGATCACTTCTTTTTTGTTCTCTATCATACGATCTTTGAATAAGAGGCACCCTACATGATATATCAAGTGAAAGAATAGGTTATTGAATTTTCAGATTGGTTCACTTCTTCCCAAGCCACGTACATCACAGTATTTGGTTCCCAAAAGTCACCAAAACTTTTATCGAAGGATGTGACCAATAAGGTGGTCATGTAGGAGATAGGATATCATCTTTGCTTAGGACTGTCACAACTATTGTAGAAGAATACAAATGAACCTTTGCCTCTTCTTCTGTTGCAAGTGGGGTCTTATGAGTTAAAGATCCCGAAGGAAGCAAAAGAAGAAGTTTAAAAACTTAGATGTCTCAGGTTTGGTGAAATGAATTTCCGTATATATGACCCTAGGGAAGTATGCAAATAACACTATGATAATCTAGATTTCTCCTAGCCTTATGTTTCTATGTCACTGGAATACAAGGAGAAGATGAAGAATTGGTACAATGCTTCCAGAAAACTAGGCCAGGTGATGGGATGGGCCCTTCTAACATGGCTCATTTACTAGATGTTGTACAAGAAGGGAACCAACAGGAAGTTCCTACTCAATATAGTGTTGTCAAGCTAAAGAGGAATTTGAAGAAGGTTGGAGGAAGTAGCATGAAGAAGAACATAAATGGGAAGAAAAGTAGAAATAAGAAGAGGAACACAAGCATGAGGAGAAAAGGAAACAAAAATAAGAACAATTAAAGAATAATAAATAAGACATGCAAAGAAGAAAGGAGGAATTGAGAAAGAGAAAAGAAGAGGAAACTATAAAGAAACAACAAGAAGAAACCTTGCAAAAGAAAAGGGAAGAAGAAGAAAGGAAAGCGCTATTAGAATAAGAAGAAAGTAAGAAGAAGTAGGAAGAGGACTTGCAGACCTACTAGGTGAATGATGAACATGAGTAGGAAGATCAAGAAGAAGATATTATATCAATTTCAAAGAAAACAAGTTATCAGTCCTCAACTCCTCTTACTAGTGGCCATCTCCCATTTAGTGAGATGGGAATAGTTCCTCTCCCATATGACAAGGTTTTGGACATATCAAACTTGATTTTCGATTAGTTAAAGAGAAGAAGTGGGAGAGAAGAATTTATTTTCTAAATGACCCTCATCACCTTGTTTCAATTAACACAAAAAGGGTGAGTGTGTTGAATAATGGGAAGATTCCAAGAGAAATTGCAACATTTCTCGAAGGCACTAAGGAGAACAATGCTTATCTGATGAGATAAAATGAAACATTGGTAAAGGAGATGGCTTTGGCAAGGAAATTGGTTGTGCATATCATTCCTAAGAATCAAATATTGTCTTCGACTAGTGCTAGCACAATGAAATTGAGGGAAGAAATATTGTAGGAGATGAAGCCTTTGGAAGACACTATGAAGTAGTTATATGATTAGATTTACATTTTCCATGAAGTAGTGGTTCTCCTACATGAAGTGAAGAAAGGGTCACAGAAAATGGTGAAGGTCTTAAAGACAACTTACACAACCATACACTATGAAGTAGTTATATGATGAGATATACATTTTCCATGAAGTAGTGGTTCTCCTACATGAAGTGAAGAAAGGGTCATAGAAAATGGTGAAGGTCTTAAAAACAACTTACACAACCCTAGATGTGATTCATGATTGGTGGACCAAATATATGAATACACCTATAATGTTGGTCAGGAAGAGTAGACAAGATGCAGAAGTAGATAGGGAAGAGATCATAGTGTTTTTACATATTTATGAGCATATCCATACTTCTGTTACCATCATCATAACAAAAAAATCGTGATTATATAATGGACTAGGTTCCTTGGTCAGGATGCATAAGATTCCTTATGTTGGTACATTTACAGATCTAAAGAGCAAGAGCCCTATTAAACAATAATTATAATATTTATTGAATAATATCAAATAAGAAACCATTCAGGATGAGATCGAGGTGACCAAATAAAATATTATGCAGTATGTGACCATGCCAACAAAGACACACATGAAGTTAATTATGATGTTGAGCACCATTCAAACATAACCCAAGACCATATATCTGAAAGCATTGTAGGGAAAAATCAGATACAATCAGATCCACAAGTGAAGGTTGGCCACATAGTGGTGGAGTACAAAGCTTGGCACCAATATCTTACTACAAAGTTACATGTTGTTGTCGTCGAGTTATCATTTCCATAATATTATGCATGATGTATTACTTTATCTGATAGATAATATACACATTTTTTCTTCTTATAATTATTTCTTATTTTAATTTTTTATTTCAAAAATAATAAATGTGTAAAGTGGCAGTCCAAGAGTCACATAGGGAATATGAAGATTCATTAGTAAGTTCAAAGGTTAAAGAGAATTTAAAAGAGAAATGGAAGCTTAAGAGTCATGAGCGGAGGTGAAGGTCACCTCACTTGTTATAAATAAACCCTCATAACTCAAGCATAAAGAGGGAATTTTGAATTTTTTAGCCTTGGATTCTCTAGTTTAGCATACGAGAGAATATATTTCTTTGGAGAAGCAAGTGCTGGTTTCATGTTCTACTATTTGGGCTAGTGTTTCATCATTGAAATTTTGTACTTGGGGCTTTCACTTAATGATCAAAAGCTCTCGGGGTTAGCACACTTTCATGCATGTATTGTGGATATTGTAAGACTATGCTTTTAATGTTTGCGGTGTATGTTTATGGTCATACATGCTAAAGAGAATGAACTAATTTGTTAGCATTGGTATTATCTTGTTCAATGTGCATTCTTATTTTCTTTCATGATTGTTGTTTTCCTATGAACTATTTTGTAGGTTAACTAACGACTCTTTCTTTACTCTTGTGTGTCTCTTTTAGAATAATACTATTACTTTTATTCTAAAGGCTCACTCTTTCTTTCCTTCCGTGGAAGTGCCTTTTATATATTATAATTTGTGTCTCAAAAATATTACTCACTTGTTGAACTCAAAGTTATGTGTATATCCCCCGATCGGTGTGATGAAGTGGTAGAGTACGGGCATAAAGACAGAGCAAGTGAGAGGATGGCCAGGATGGTTGCCTACTGTCCTCAAGTTGGAATAGCTGATTGTCGTGGCATCCTGCATGACTGCGGGAATATCAAGGGGGCAAAGTGGCATGAGTATGTGGAGAGAGCGTGGCAAGAACGGTGGCGGTAGTGGGATGGGACATAGGGTAGGTGGAAAGGGATACATGAGGGTGGAAAGATTTAGGAGAGAGCACAAAATGCAGTGAAGGGAAGACAGGAGTAGGGCAGTGCAAGCGTCAGGGACATCTGCGGTCGAGCTCAATTTCAGGTATGTTTTCTCTCGCTTACCTCCTGCAATTCGTTCTGAAAAGAATAGTATGATGAAGGAGGGGGGTAAGCTGGGGCAAGTTGGGAAGGGGTTGTGTCAGAGTAGGTTGGAGGACAGAGAGGAGAGGCAGTGAGATGACCCTAATCAACTGATTAATAGCAGCCAGAGCATAGGCATGCCTAGGGAGGTTAATCTCATGACAAAGGGTTGGTCCTGGGAAACTAAGGATGAAAATCTTGAGAAGGATAGGTTGGTTGATGGCTTGGCTGCCACCCTTAGTCTAGGATGGGAGAGAACCACGAATCCCTAGAGAGACCGGGAGAGCTAGAGTAGGGTGGGAAGGCTTAGAAAAAAGGATATGCTGGAAGATGGGAAGTCTGAAGACCCTAGAAATCTAACGCTTTCTGTTGTTAATTGTAAGCAGGAGTAGGTAAATGAAGAGATGGCTCGCCTTGGCAGAGGCCGAGGCCGGGGGGGTAGAGGGCACCAGAGCCAACCAACTAAAAAAGTTCCTACCACTGAGGATACGGCGGGGCCGAGAAGAGGTAGGAAATCCATTAAAGTGGCAGTCAAGGAGGCAGCTCGAGCATATAGAGAAGGGACAAATGTCGAAATTCGTCAGCTAATCCAGGAGATGGAGGACAACATTATGGAAGAAGACTCTGAGCCAGAAATGGAAGATTGGGGGGATATAGTCCCTGACCCAGGGCACACCAGGGCCAAGATGACATTATTCAAACAAAACTTGCACATATACTGGGTCATGAAACGTTTGTTGGCCAGAGCCCTGGAACAGGTGGCAGGGGAGATTGTGGAAATAGCCCAAGGCATGCCCAACCTCAAAAAGGACATGAATAATTTGCAAATTATGATGTTTATGCAGGATAGCAAGCTGGATGAGATCTAGCAACGAATGATGAAGCTGTCTCTGGTGCCAGGTGACTCGCCTGCGGCATCGGCTATTGTGGAATCCGATAAAGATGATAGAAAGGAATAGTTTCTTTTACCTTCCATCTTCTACCATTTTTTTTAGCGGATAGCATTTACTTTTCCTATGTTATATGTCAGTTACAATCTTGAACAATGTATCTAGATGTGAAGTGTGTTTAGCTTGGGTGGAAAGACTGGTAAAATTTTGCTACTGGATGGCTTATAACAGACTAAGGTGGCCAATAGACTTGGTTTCCCATGTGGGTAAGTTGAGGCCACCAAGAATTTGTATATGGAACTTACTTCTATAAATAGAAAAAGAAGTAACTACCGTAGCTTACAAAAAAAAAAGTTATGTGTATAATCTCTTATGTTGTTTATTGCAGCCAAGGCATACCCTTAATATCAATATAGTTACAGTCGAGCCCATATCTGAATGGGACTCCTATCCCAAATGGTCTGAGGTCTAATTGGGACTTCATACTAGGTAGATCCCCTTAATGTTGGCGGCTTCAAACACCATCAATAAGTTCCTAACATTAATTTTATCGTAGAATCCTTGAAAACCCTTACATCCACAACATAAGTAGTGAAATTCCTACATAATTTGGAATATCGTAAATTTGAGAATTCCATGAGTAAAATAATACTAATGAAGGAGTAAATACACAAAAATAAGGAAGAAATAAATCATTTATCCTCAACCAAACCATTATGGGAGATCCAATTCAAAATACTCTACTCATTACATTTATTTTGGTAGAACTCTTAAGTAACCTCATATTCCCACATTGAGCAAACCCTTATTAATGTCTATTCTCAAAATCCCCTTACAACACTAATTGTGTTGGTACACTTCCCTTGTAACCCTTTAGTTTGTCCCTATGGTCCCATGGATCATACTAGAGACATTTGAGTCATGGAAGAAAAATGAATGGCATAATGCAAGAAATCATGTCCCCCATACAAGTGGCAGATGTAACCAAGGATCAACTTCAAAACCACATAAACAAAATCAATAGGAAACTCTTATTTTATTTTCATATACTTGACAAGATAGATGGTATGCCTGATGATGTTGAATGTTACATTAATGAAGGCTCTAGCAACTATAATCACTTTCTAAACCTTTCTTCCAATATGTTGCATCAATTACCTTTAAGTTATATTTCTATAGGTTGGATGGATCCAATTTGATAAAATGGGTTCGACAAATGGAAAATTATTTTCCCTTCATACTAGAGGATGACCCATTTAAGCTAAAGATAAGATTTATATATCTAAATAAATTTTTTTTGTAGTGGTGACAGTGGTAAAAAAAAGCATCTCCAAGATACATTGCATAAGAGTAGTTTGTGAAATACCATTTTACTCTCTTTGAAAAATGATATTAATTTTGTGGTACTACTTACCAAATTTTCATAAAATATTAAACAATCATGGTGTAAGAATATTTTTCTTCTTTTGAGCACTTGAAAATTGGAATAGAAACTTTTAATGATGAATTTTTCAAGTAATGTTATATTAGTCATCTTAAAAGGGAAATAACAATACACTTTGAGATGAATCACCCCATTAACAACTAGATTTTATTCAGAGGTTGTGATATTTTCCCAATCCAAAAATCCAGTCTTTGTTCCATTAAATCATTGAAACTTTGTTCCTTCTCAATGTCATACTCCACCCCTCAAGATCCATAAGATGACATGGAAAGAGATGGAAAATTGTCAATTCAAGTGTATTTACTATAATTAAGATGAAAAATATTTCCCTAGGCATAAATGTGAGGAACATAAACTATTTATAACTAGACATTATTTTACGTCGAATTTGACAATTTGAATCCATAGGAAATCACACCTCCTACATAGGATGTTCTCACTCTATACAAACATTGCGAAGAACCCAAAATCTCCCCTAATTCCTTGAATGAAATTTCATCTCCCTAGACATTAAAATTTGTTGGCTATATCAAGCATAAGAAGGTGATTGTATTAATAAATACTACTTAGGCACCCACAATTTCATTCATCATCACATTGCAAAAGAAACCTACAATGATATCCATATTATTAATGAATTTCAAAATCATGATTGCAAATAGGGGATCTACGAAATGTGGTGGCTAGCATGATAATGTGAAACTCCAAATGGGTGATTATTACTACAAAAATCACATGTTTTCCATTAAAACGAAAGTCTGTGATATCATTTTTGGTGCAAAATGGTTGAGAAAATTGGGTCCAATAACAATGGATATCTTGGGATTATACATGAGTTTTTAGAAGGATGGGAATTATTAGACTCGCAAAGGCACCAAAGTAGATTCTAAAAAAAAATCAGTTCTCACCATATGTAAAAGCTCTTGAAGAAGATTCACTAAGGAATTATTGTATAATTCCATGTCATCCACATTAATAAGGGAAGAGTCATCCTAAATTTTCAATTGGTGTTGGATAAACACCAGTAGGTCTTCAAAATTCCCCATGGAGTAATAAAATCACTTGGTGATAGTGATCATATCATGTGATTAATATTTATTACAACATAGCCCTCCTCATGGTGGCCCTAGAGAAGAATTTTGTGCATTTTGAGGGGGTTTTTGGCTATAGATATAATTTGAATAGGATAATAAATAGGGAGATAATAAAAACCAATAAAACATGTTTAAAAAAAGATCAAGAGAAAGAGGAATTAAGTTCTAGTTTCATCGATTATGCCCGATTGCAAAAGTCTAGATCTGAGATGGCTGGAGCTGCGATCACGTGTAGGTAGCTAGGGTTTCGACGCCGGTCTGAAGGCCTGTTTGGCTTATCAACGGGATTGGTTTCGGAAAAAGATAGTAATCGCGTAGGGAAGGGAAGGAATGGAGCTGGAGCAAGGGAGGGGAGAGATCCCCTCCTTCAAAGCAGCATTAACATGGGAAAATAGGAAGGAAAAGCAGAGTGACGGAGACCGAACCAATGAAGGAGAAACTTCAGTAGCTGGAGCGCAAAGGAGATCAGGATTCCAAAGCAAATGCCTCCCAAGGACAACAAGCAGACCCAGGTTTGTAATCCCACCCAATAGACTAGAAAATTATAGAAGCCATATGCGAGATTATGCCTTGATCTGCAAGTTCATAGGATATTGGCCAGCTGAGAAGGATCTTATGAGATGGATACACGAGAGGTGGAAACCAAAAGGACATGTGGAGGTCAAGTTGGGAGCAAAGGGGTTCTTCACTGTTATATTTTCAAATCTAGAAGATAGGGGTCGAATCTTTGAGGAAGGACCCTATTTCATGAACAATGCAGGTCTCTTCATGAGAGAATGGGTGGATTGCTACAACCTAGATAAGGAACGAATGTTAGCTGCCCCGATTTGGATAAGATTCTTTGGTCTACCATCAGAATTATGGGAACCTAAGATCCTTAAAGGCATAGGAAATACAATAGGCTCCTTTGTTAAAGTGGCAGAAACAACAAAAAGGGGAAAATACAACACTTATGCTAGATTATGTGCTTACATGAACATCACAGAGCCTCTACCAGATATTATCGAATTGGAATATCATGATGAGCTATGGCATCAACCTATAGACTACGAACATATCCCTTTTCGCTGCAGAAGATGCCACGAATATGGTCATCTTTTTAGGGAATGCCCCATTAGACTAGCTGAAAAGGAAATGGAAGCAGAAAAAAGCGGAAGCAACGCAACAAGGAAAACAGGGGAAGAAAAAGAGAACTTCAGAGAAGTTCAAAGAAGAAGAAGAGGAGGAAGCAAAAAGATGCCGATGGGTAAACAGAAAGAAAACCAGAAAACAGAATCACCAAACATGTTTAAAGTCCTACAGGGAGAAGGTTTGGAGACAGAGGTCAGCGAGGAAGAAGAAATAGAAGGAATGGAGGTAATAAATGAAAAAGCAAACAAAGAAACAGATATCAGGAATAATGAACAGGGGGTAGAAATCCCAAGTGAAAACCAAGGAGATCAAGGAGACATGGAAATAGACCCAAAGAAAACAAAAGGAGAAGAAGAAGAAAAAGTAATGGCAAGACTTCTACAGGAATGGAAAAGGCTTGATGAAAGATTCATCCCCGAGGAGCAAAAACAGAGATACAAAGAAGCATTTCAGAGATACATGGAAAAAAAGAGGCTAACAGAGGAAAAGGAAAACCAACAACCGGAGAAACAAGAAACACAAAGCATAGGAGCGGGAAGCATTGGCAAGGGAGGCAAAAAACGAGGGAGAAGAACAATGAGTGAAATGATACAAGAAGTGGGTGAGATGCTTGTTAACTCTGGAAGAGTGATTCCTCTCTCAGAGGTCTTCCAATCCCCCCCAAAACTGTTAAGATGATTATCACAAGCTGGAATATAAGAGGCCTCAACAGCAGAGGCAAACAAAGGTATTTGAATGAAAGATTGAGAAAAGAGAAGCCCAGTATAATGATAGTACAAGAAACAAAAATTAGTACTGAAAAAATGAGAGAAATTCTGAATAGAAACAGGAGCAGTTATGAAATGATGGGACAGGATGCGATCGGAAGCGCAGGTGGTTTGATAATTATCTGGAATCCAGAGGAAATACATTTTAGTAACTAGATGAGTTTCCCAAGAAATTTATCAGGAACATCAAGCATATTAGGAACGACGGAGGAGGTTATTATAACAGGAGTGTATGGACCTCATATTCAGACTAAAAAGGAAATTTTTTTGCAAAACCTAAAAGCCCTGCGATTCCTCATACCAGGAAAACAATGGATAGTAGGAGAGGATTTTAATCTAATTAAAACCCCAGGTGAAAAAAGAGGAGGAACAAGGAGAATGGATAAGGTAATCGAACAGTTTGGAGACCTCATAAGGGATCAGCACTTAATCGATATCCAAACCATCAATGGAAGTCATACGTGGAATAATCGAAGAGGAGGAGCTAACCAAATAGCCTCTCGCCTTGATAGATTCTTAATCTCAGAACAAATAATGCTGAAGGATGTATTCATAGAAGCCACCATTCTCCCGGTAGCAGGATCGGACCACTGGCCGATTAAATTAGAAATAGACTTAAAGCAAATACCTCCCAACAAACCCTTCAGGTTCGAAGCTTTCTGGCTGATAAATGAAGGATTGATGGAGAAGCTAGAAGAATGGTGGAGGATGAGTGATCAAAAAGGAAAAAATAAGATGCACACATTCCAACTCAAACTAAAGGAAATGAAGAATAAGATAAAGAAATGGAATAAAGAAGAATTTGGGAACATTGTGGAAGAAAAAAAGAGACTAGAACAAAGAATGGAAGACCTTCAACAGATGGACATCAAAGAAGGAATAAAGGAGGAGAGAACAAAAGAAGAGGGTATGTTATTAAACCAGCTAGAAGAAATAAGGAAACAAGAAGAGATCTTATGGAAGCAGAAATCAAGAGTTCAGTGGCTTAGGGAGGGAGAGAGGAATACTAAGTTCTTCCATAAAGCAACGATTCAGCACAGACAACGAAACAGAATATTCTCTATAAAAAACCAAGATGGGCAAAGAGTTTTACAACATGAAGAAATAGAAAAAGTGTTGGTCAATCACTTCAAAGACATTCTGAGGTAACCACAAACTAACAGATCAGATGCCATAGCAAAGATAAGTAGAGAAGTTCCAAATATAGTCACAAGAGATCAAAACCTGGCACTCATGAGGAAAACCACCATGGAAGAAGTGGAGGATATTGTTAGAAATATGAAAAGGAACAAAGCTTCTGGTCCAGATGGGTATACTGTAGAATTCTTCCAATCGGGGTGGAAGTTTCTTGCAGCAGAAGTTCTGGAAGTTGTAGAGGAGGCCAGAATGAATCAAAGAATATGGCCAGGAATAAACTCAACCCTTTTAACCCTTATTCCTAAAACTAATCAGGCAGAGCAAGCTGATGGCTTTCGCCCTATAGCCCTTTGTAACGTCATCTACAAGATAGTGGCTTCAATTGTAGCTCAGAGACTAAAATTGATCTTACCAAGTATTATCTGCCCAGAGCAAACTGGGTTTGTGGAAGGAAGGCAGATTTTGGATGGGCTTGTGGTGGCTCAGGAAGTCCTCCACACCCTAAAAACGAAAAAAGAAAAAGGGATGCTAATTAAAGTTGACCTCTCAAAAGCCTATGATAGGCTAAGTTGGAAATACCTAGAAAGGATTCTAAAAGCCTTCGGATTCTGTGATAGGTGGGTGAACTGGGTCCTAAGCATGATCTCTACTCTGAATTTCTCTATTCTGCTGAATGGAGCACCTTCAGCAACATTCAATGCTACAAGAGGTCTCAGACAAGGTTACCCCTTATCCCCATTTCTCTTCATAATTGCAGCAAAAGGATTAGGTAGATACCTTAAAAAAGAATTAAGAGAAAGGAAAATACAATGCCACAGATTATGTGGGAATCAAACCATAGTCACTCACCAACAATTTTTGGATGACATAATGATTTATTGCAAAGCTACCCTGAAAGAAGTAAAAAGGATAAAGAAAATTCTTGAGATATTTATTGAAAGTTCAGGGATGGAGGTGAATAATGACAAATCCCGAACCTTTTTCTTTAATACTGTGGAACCTGTTAAGAATCATCTCACCTGGGTCATGGGATATAGGATAGGGGACCTCCCTACCAAATATTTAGGAACTATGCTAGACACATCTACCCTTAAAATAGGAAATTGGAAGAATATCCTTGAGAAGATCATGAAAAGGCTGGATAACTGGACTTTCCGTGCCCTGAACCTGGCAGCAAGGGTAGTACTGCTCAAAGCCTCTATACAAGCTATTCCGATATATCCATTATCTGTGATGGCTAACCCTAAAGAAATTTGCAATAAACTGGTAGAGATTTATAGAAAATTTCTATGGGGGGGCCCGAAGCAACATAAGAAGTGGGCCCTCTGTTCATGGAATAGTCTAACCAAACCCAAGGAAAAAGGTGGCTTAGGCCTTAGAGACCCATAGACCCTAAATCAAGTACTCGCTGCCAAATTAAGATGGAGATGGCTATAAGGAGGACCGGACTTGTGGAAAGAAATCTAGACTGCAAAATATAATATGCCCCTCACCCCTGAATAGATTCTAAGGGATCAAAATATACCTCGAGGCTCAGATATTTGGAACTTATCCACCCAAAGCAGGGATTTAATAGACATACATATATTCTGGGAAATAAGAGGAGGTCAAATAACGAGATTTTGGGATGAAGCCTGGAAGCAAAGGGAGAAAATGCTGAACCTTCAAGGTATGTAGGAAATCTACAGAACAGGTGTGGATAGAGGCCTCCTCATGGTTAAAGATTACTGGATTGCAGAACCTGGAAATGAGGAATGGCGAGAACGGAAACCTCTGGGAGAATGGAAAAGAAATGCAACAGAAGATCAAAAAAAAACTTTCGGAAAGGAAATAGACTCCAGGAAGATAAAAAAGAGAGAAGGCAGAGACATCCTCCGATGGGGTAAAGAAACGAAAGGGACATTTTCCATAAAAGAAGCCTACAAAGTTAAAACCCAGGATGATCCAAGGGAGGAAGAACAAAAGTGGAAAAGGATATGGAGAACAAAGTGGTGGCCGAAGATTAAACTGTTTGCTTGGTTTGTTGGAAGAAAGCGGATTTTAACTTGGGAAAGAATTCAAAAAAGAGGCTTCTCAGGCCCAGCAAGATGTTGCCTCTGTAATTCAGAGGAAGAAAATCAGGAACACCTGCTTAATGGATGCAACGCTGCTCAATTCCAGTGGGAGCAAATGAAAAGTTTATTCACGACAACAACAAGAAACCCGCGAGACATAATTCAAACCCTTAGTGATTGGGGAGAAGGAAAGTTTCAAAGCAAAATAGTTAGAAGAGCATGGAGCATATAAGCAGGCTTCAATGTTTGGAATCTATGGAAGGAACGAAATAGTCAAATATTTAAAGGGAAGTCATCAGGCCCAGAGGAAATATGGAAGAGAACGCTAAGGCAAATAAAAGAGTCAATCCTAGCGGAGAATTGGGCAGACGAGGATTGGAAAACTACGCAAGCTGAAATAGAGTTTCTAAAGAAGCTGAATGTAGAACAGGGGATGATCTACCATCAAAATTCCAAGCTGAACCATCAAGCAACAAATCAAAGTCGTGAAGCTTATAGAAAGCCTCCAGAAGGGTTTATTAAACTCAATTTCGACGGAGCTACCAAAGGGAACCCAGGTCCAGCGGGTTTTGGTGGAATATTCAGAAATGGAGAAGGTGTTACAGAATGGATCTATGCTGAACATGGCAGAACAATGACCAATAATGAGGCAGAATTCATGGTGGTATATCAAGGCCTTAAAATTGCCAGAGGAAATGGTTATAAGAAGTTAGAAATTGAAAGGGACTCCACCTTGGTTATTAATTCGATAAGGAAATTAATCCAAGGAAAGAATTGGGAGAAGGTAGTGAAAATCTGGCGAAGTGCTAGCACAGTACGAGACATAGAGGAAATGCTGACAGGAATCGACTTCAAGATCACTTCGCATGTTAGACGAGAGGGAAATAAACCCACGGACTTCCTAGCGAATAGGGGAAGCAAAGAACAAATGGAACCAATCGACGACAGCTGGACCAATTAGGTAACGTTGGAAAGATGGGACGGGCTTAAACAACTCATTAGTAAGGATAATCATGATGCAGAACAAGCATAATTTCTACCCCGCGCGGAGAGGGAGAAGGAGATTAAGACATCACCCGGTGGCAATTAGGAGAGGACAGAAGGGCGGCGCCCTAAACACCATGTCAACGATAATAAATGATTTCGCAGTAAGTCAGGGTCGCGGCCCAAAACAAAAAATGATTCACAATCCCAAAGTGAGCATTCGTGGTATTAGTGGCATGCGCAAGGGGGAGCGTTCTCATCATACGAGTAAAGCTGGTAGGGAAGCTATAAGGAGGAATACAGGAAGAATGTCATACAACAGAAATTCGAAGAAGGTGACGGGTGAAGAGGCGACCTGGAAGAGAACCCCTAACCAACGCCTCAATCGATTGAAAATGGGTGAGCGAAGAGATAAGGCAGTCCAAGAAGGAACGGTAGAGGCTGAGGGTAGGTGCTGCGAAGGGATCAGGGCTAAAATCGAAATCGAAATCTCGGATGATTTAGACTGCAGGCAGGTTAAAGAACCCAGAGGCAAGCGGTTTGAAACTGGGCAGAGCAATAGAGGCTCGAAGCAAGCTAAGGTGGGAGAAGGGCGAAATCATCAGATGAAGAGAGGAAGAGGGCGCCCCCGTCAAGCCACCAGTAATGCGGAGGGTAACAGGACTCAGAAAAGTCGTAAGAGAAGGAACAATTCTATCAGTCGGACGGTGCATGAGGCTGAACAAGCCTATAATCTGGATTCAAATGCTCACATAAGGAACATTATTAAGGCCATGGAGGAGAAGGTCGTAGAGGAGCCTTCTGATTCAGAAATGAACGATTGGTCCCTGCAACTGCCGGAACCGGCTCACACTCGGGGCAGACTGACTTTGTCCCGCTGCGCACTTCACACTTACTGGGTCCTGAAGCATCTCCTGGCCAAGGCCATGGAGCAGGTTGCAGCTGAGATGGTGGAGATGGCGCAGGACACTGCGGCGGCGAAAAAGGAAGTAGCAAACGTGAAGGGGATGGTCAAGCAGCAGAATTAACTCCTCAAGGATATCCAAGATATGTTGCTAGAGCAGAGGAAAGAGAGAGTCAATATCAACATCGACTAAGGACCTTCAGCGCTGCAAATGGCCTGGTTCTTGCTCTTTTTCCTTTTTGCATGTCGAAAATCCTGTTTCTTAGAAGCTTCATCTAGTCCGCCCTTGAGGCAGTAGCTTAGGGGGTTTGTCTATTTGGAACGAACATATTTTAGTTTGAAGGGTAAATCTGGGTATAGAAGGCTTTTTGTGTTCATACCAGTTTGACAGTAATCAGTTTTGAAAACAGTATTGAATATTGTGAATATAGGATCCAACAGATCTGGTTTCCCTTCGGGGCAGATTGAAGAGCCTAAGTTTTGTACTTTCATATATTTTTGTAGATAATAAATTACCGCAGTTCACAAAAAAAAAAAGTTATAGTTTCATCATTTTTCAAAATCCCTATTTAAAATCGAAGTGAAAATGGTCATCACATCCTACCAAGGTGATATTGATTTTGTTAAGTTGAATCACTAGTTGAAACAGTTGGAATTTTATTTCAGTGTCCATGATGTTGGAGAAAGAAATATATTTCATTTGATTAACTAAAATTACGGGTACATGCCCTAACCTAGTGGGAAATACAACACTTAGGCTATAGGGTGTTCCAAAAATAACTAAATGGACATCTTTAAAACCCTCATAATTTAGGTACTCTATCCTATTGGTATTGTAGGGGACTACTGGATTTTCTAGCATCACTTTAGGTAGAGTTAAGGGAATAATGTGCAAGAGTACATGGTGAGCTCCAGTATTGTAGCAATAATGCTACAACTCCTGAGGCTTCCTGTCTCTCATTTTATCAACCCGGTTGTTCATACAAACTTGGAAGCGACGGTGCTATATGCACAAGTACTAGCTCTTGTCGCAACTGTCACTTGGTCAGCTGGCACAAGTCCACTAGGGCTCAAGCCAACTTCTATAGGCTCACAGAAGAAGCTTTATCAATGATGGACGAAAGCTAGCTCAAAGGAAACTAAACTAATTGACAAAAATGAACTAAAAGTAAATCAAAGCATGTAACCCTAGGAAACCCTAATTTGACTAGTCTAATCTCTATAAAGCAATGAAGATGAGTAATACCTCTACCAACGCTGCTACTACCTCTAATAAGTGAAAATGCATGGATCTAAACTACTTGCATCATAAAAGACATGTTTTTGTACTTTTTTATTAAGTGGGTGGAATGATTGTGATTTTGTGCTTATTAGGGTTTGATTGTGCAGTTTGAATGAAGAAGGGAGGAAAGCGTGGGACTGGTTGGGGATGCTAGGTGAGGTCCCTATGGACCCTTGGCATTCATCCACAGAGGTTTTCCACGTTCAGAGGCTAAGCAACCGCGTGAATGGCCTCCTACAAGATGTCTGCAGGGGATCCTACAGGAAACTCAGGGTTTTCTACAGGATGTCTCTGAACTGCTACAGGATGATCTACCGTGAAGGATTTAAGTGATGGGGATAGTGATGGAAGGGTAGGAAAGGATGTGTGAGGCAGGGATCAGGCTGGTGAAGGCTCAGAAGTGGAAGGATGAGTTGGGAAACAGGTGTAGGGAGTGGGTTGAAATAATGACTGTGAAGGGTCAAGGAATGAAGCTACGTGAGGAATAGGAGATGTTTAGGAAGGGACAGAATGCACTGTAAGTCCAGGTAGCGTAATTGCATGTAGGATCACAGTGGAAAGGATGGTAATGAAATGAGAGGGAGGAGAGTGTAAATGAAACAAATGATCAAAACTGTTTATCCAACCGGGAATGCATCGACCTACACTAAGTGTACAGTGATTTTATTGAACAGTGATCCCAAAACGCAAAGAGAAATACGTATGGGGCTGTGATGAAGAGATGTGTGGTGCGTGTAAATTACAAGGAAGCATCTAAATCCAAATCATAACTTTATCAGACAAAACCATGCATGTTTTTGGTGGTCTGCTATGGACTGCACCCCAATCTTCAAACGAGATGGCAGTGAGCCTTAACAACCGTTT
>APFE030499583.1:150357-197826 GCA_000404065.3 Pinus taeda | reverse complement strand
TTGATGAATATTGGGCTGGAGATCTAGATCAAAGAAGATCTACAAATGGGTATGTGTTTAACCAATTTGGAGGTGCAATTAGTTGGATGAGTAAGAAACAATCTATAGTGGCATTATCAACTACATAGGCAGAATACATGGCAGCCACTCATGCAAGGAAGGAAGTAGTTTGGTTGCAAAGATTGTGTTCAAGTATGGGGTTAGTACAGGGATTTATAAGGATAGACTGTGACAGCCGAAGTGCAATTTTCTTGGCAAAGAACCCTACTCATCATTCAAAGAAAAAGCACATTGATGTTCAGTATCACTTTGTGAGAGATATGATAGAAGACAAAAAGGTGTTGCTGGTAAAGGTGGACACTTTGAATAATACTACAGATGCATTGAAAAAATCTGTGAGCTCTGAGAAGTTCTCCTGGTGTAGAGAAACAATGGGCATTTCAGGGCTGGAAAAATGACCAAGCTCTCCTGTGGCCCCTTGTGGAAAGAAAACAACAAGTGGGAGAATGTTGGGTTGTGTTATATTCTTTCCACGTAGTTAACAGGGGTTTTGAGGGGTACTCGTAGCCCCACTTTATGGGGTCCGGGGCAGCGCCGTGGAAAATTTTGATTTTGGACCCTATGTTTGGTTGGGCAGACCCACCTATGGTTTTGTGCATGATTTTTGCACATTTTTTTTGGACCTGATGGTTTTTCGGTCCATTGTATTGGATGCGATGGTTTTTGTTCCATGGTATTGGATGCGATGGTTTTTGGTCCATGGTATTGGATGCTTCGGCATGTATAAATATGTATTGTAACATTGAAAGGAACATAATGAAAAATCAAGCTGGTAGTCTTGGTTTGGGGATCCAGTGGAAAAATCTCTGTGTATATGTGTTTTATGTGTTATGCTCTCGCATTGTTTATTTTTCTATGTTTTAGAATTGATATGCAGATAATTTTTGTACGGGGTTAAAAACTACACTCTTGGAAGGTGTTAAGGTTAAGAAAGAAGATGGTAGCCTTATCTATTCCATTCTTACTAAGTTGGGACCAACCTACTCTATGTTTGTTTCCACCTTCCATTCTATTAGAGAAACCTTCATTTCTCAAGGACAAGACTACAAGTCCTCATCTTTTGATGCCTTTTGTGATTCTTTAATAAGAAAACAAGAAAAACTCTTATATCTTGGTCTTCTTAATCTTGGAAACTCTTCTAAGAAAGCCTTAGCCGACCTGCAACAACCAAATTCAAAGAATCCTAAGAAGCAATATCCTAAAAAGAATGGTCCTAAACCAAACAAGGTTCCTAAGAAATTTCATTCTCAAAATGAAAATTCAATTCAACAAAATGATAAGGCAAATAAAAACAAAGGGAAGAAGACTCATAGACAATGCAACTTTTTTAATCGAGACGGTCACTTAGAATCCAAATGATTTAAGAAGATGGAAGCCTTGGAAGCAGCAATGAAGAAGCATAACATCCATTTGGAGCACTCTTCAACTTCAACTTCATCTTCAGGAATTTCACTTTCTGCATGTGGTTGTCAATCATCTCGGTTTGGTTATGCACTAAATGTATTTTCTTCTTCTCATTCTCATAAGTGGCTCATCGATTCTCGAGCTTCTAATGACATGGCCAAAAAAGAAGCCATGTTTTCTTCTTTAAATAATTGTAACACCAAAAATATATATGTTGGTGATGATAGATCTCTTAGTGTTGTAGGGACTGGAACTATTCATCTAGACAATGGTCAATTTAATGATGTATTATGTGTTCTGACCTTATCCTACAACCTTCTATCTGTATATTAGATAGCTCATTTAGGTGATGGTAAAATAGTTGAATTCTCACCTCATGATGTTGTAATTAAGGACCTAAGAGATCCTAGACATCTTTTAGCTACTTGCATTACTAATGATTCTACAAGGTTGTATAAGTTGAACAACTTTGGGTCATCAACTCTTCCCTCAATATTTGTTGCTAATAATGATGAAGTGAGAAAACTTTGGCATGAGCGATTTGGTCACTTAAATTATTGCTCCCTTCAAAATCTATGTAAAGAAAATATGGCGACATGTCTTCCTATGGTATTTTGCAGAGATGGTGTTTGTTTCGGATGTGTACTCGAAAAACATCATCTGGATAGTTTTGAGAAACGTGCCTCTTGGCATGCCTCAACTCCTTTAAAACTTGTGCATAGTGATTTATGTGGTCCACTTCCAGTTGTTTCATTTCCTAGCTACAAGTATTTCTTAACTTTGATTGATGATTTCTACAGACGCACTTGGGTATACTTCTTAAAACTCAAGAGTGAAGTATTTAACATGTTCTTGGCCTTTAAGGCTTTTGTTGAGAAACAATCTGGACATCAAATTCTTAAGCTAAGATATGATAATGGCGGAGAATATGTTAACAAAAAATTCATCAACTTTTGCACTGAGCATGAAATTCAAATGAAACATAATGTTCCATATACTCCACAACAAAATGGTGTAGCTGAAAGCAAGAATCGCACCTTAAAGGAAATGGCTAATTGTGTGCTTCAATCTAAAGGACTTACTCTTAATTTTTGGGCAAAAGCAATTAACTGTGAAAATTACATAGTAAATCACACTTCTACTAAGGTTTTAAAGAATATCACTCTAGAAGAAGCATGGAGCTCAGTTAAAACAGATGTCAATCACTTTCATGTTTTTGGAAGTGAAGCATGGGCCCATATTCCAGATCAGAAACATAAAGCCTTAAACCCAAGAGTGAAAAATGTGTTTTTGTTGGAAATTATGAAGATGTCAAAGGAAATAGACTTTTTACACCCAAGTCCAAAATTTTTATCATTAGAAGATATGTAAAGTTTTCTCAAAATATATTGGCCTACGAGCCTAGTTCAGCAGATGTGCCACCTCTCTCTATCCCTTCTATTTCTGAAAATATTTCTTCTTCAGATGATGACAACGACGATGACAATCCTTCCCCACCTTCTTGGGATCCTTCTTCAGCTCCTCAGCTTCCAAAATGGATCTGCGCTAGTCGGGATGCAGAAGGTACTCTTGCAAGTGATCCTACATATCAATGTCGCTCTCGTTCTCAATTTGATAGAGCCTCTGCTTTACTGGCTCAAGATCTAGTGAATTATGATCCGGAAACCTTTGCAGAAGCTTCAAGCCATTTAGATTGGGATGCAGATATGCATGAATAATATCATTCATTATTGGAAAATGATACATGGGATCTTGTTCCTCTTCCAAAGGGAAGAAAACTTGTTAGATGCAAATGGGTTTATAGAACAAAGTATGGAACAGACGGAAAAGTTGATAAACATAAAGCTCATCTTGTTGCTAAGGGTTTTTCACAAGTTGAAGGCATTAACTATAATGAAACCTTCTCCCCTGTTGCCAAAATGAACTCTATCCACCTTGTTCTTTACCTTGCTGCCTCTTTCAAATGGGAATTCCATCAGATGGATGTTAAATTTGCCTTTTGGCATGGGGACTTGCATGAAGAAATCTGTATGGAACAACTTCCTGGCTTTATACAAATAGACTCCAGCCTTGTATGTCGGCTTACGAAATACCTTTATGGTCTCAAGCAAGCTCCTTGGGCTTGGTATGCCAAAATGGATAGCTTTCTTTTAGATACTGGATTTTTGAGGTGTCATTCTGACAATGCTATCTACACCAAGAAAGTGGGTAGGTCTCTTCTCATTCTTGTTCTTTATGTTGATGACCTTATCCTTACTGGTAGTGATCCAAACCTTATAAACCATGTGAAGTCCAGCCTTAAAAAGAAGTTTGAAATGACAGAATTATGACATTTGCATTATTTTCTTGGTCTTCAAGTCTTGCAAACCAAGGAAGGTATTTCTATTTCCCAGTCCAAGTATGCCTGTGATCTTCTATGCCATTTTCACATGGAAGACTATAAGTCAGCCCCTTCTCCCTTTTGGTCTAGAGTAAAACTTCATTCACTTGTACTTCCCCTAAAATTGATGCTACGTTATACCGTCAGCTTGTAGGAAAAATTTTGTGTCTGACCCATACTCGTCTTGACCTTTGCTTTGTTGTTGGCCTTATTTCTCGGTTTATGAAAAACCCACATGAAGGTCATTGCAAAGTAGCTAAAAGAATACTTCGTTATGTTTGAGGTACGATTTAGTTTTTGATTCATTATAGTGCACAAGAATATCCTCTATTGGTTGGTTTCACTGATTATGATTGGGCTGGTGACCCTGATGATCAGAAGTCTACTACAGGTTATGTCTTCACTCTTGGTTCTAGACCTACTACATGGGCTTGCAAGAGACAAAGTGCCATTTCTCTTTCTTCAATAGAAGCAGAGTATCGTGGCATCATAGAAGCTAGTAAGGAAGCCCTGTGGCTTCGTTAGATCTTGTCAGAGTTTGTATTTCAGCAGTAGCATCCGACTACACTTTGGTGTGATAATAAAAGTGCCATTCAACTATGCAAAGATCCAGTCCAACATCAGCGCAGAAAACACATTGAACTACACATGCACTTCATTAGAAAGCTCATTCGTGACCATGTTCTTGAAGTGAAATATTGTTCAATCGATGATCAATTTGCATACATCCTTTCAAAGGCTCTCATAGAGGTGAAGTTTACTAAACTTCGATTTATGGTTGGAGTTCAGGAAGTTGTCATGAAGGGGGGATAAGGTCTAATGCCTATTTCCTTCTCCTATTGTGTCATATTTGTACATCCTTCAATCCTATCCCAAGTTGTTCTTAAGGGGGGATGTTAGGATATTCCGACACATAGGAAATAGTTAAGTATAATTTCGTCTAGTGTAGAGATAGGTAAAGTGTGTTTCTTTACTATGTACTTTTGTAACTTACAATCCGACGGTCACGATATGTTCTAGATATGAAGTGATTTGATAGTTCATTCTCTCCTTGGTATTACCGACACTTGATCCATGGTTTAACACTCGATTGGTCCATGATCTCTATTTAAAGAGCATGGAGGGTCATTTGTAGGGTGTCTGTTCATGAGAGAGGCTTATGTAAATTTTCTTTATTTTATATTAATAAATTTCCTGAAGTGGCTGCATTGTCTCAGGCCATGGACTACTTCCCTCTTTGAGGGTTTTAACCATGTCAATAATAATGGTGTATTGATATGTGATCTATTTGTGAGTGGTGTATTTTGATGTTCTATCTGAGGAACTTACCCTATAAATTCCTACAAACATGAAATGAAGGCTTAAGAGTATTGTAGCAGAGATAAACTAAATGAATTGTCTGGAACATACCAGTGACACTAAATGGAGTTGGCAGCATTGACCCAAAATTGAAATGGAATCTCTAAAAATGGAATGATAACCCAAAAAATAAGAATACTACCCAACTCAATAGCCACATAGACAAAGTGGAAGAGCGTCATGTTCACGAGCGAGTCGCTGCCATTAGAAAAATGGAATCCCTTGTTTTGGAAATTTCCCCAACCATACTGGTTAATACCTCTTTAGTTTTTAACACACTTGAGGAGGATAACATATGATTGATTTGTAAGTTCGTCTTTAGGATTAATCCCTCCAAGTATATTTAATGAACCCTAAGAAGGAGTAGTTATACCTTGTCATGTTCGGAAAGTCCATCACTGTTTGATGTTTTAATGGGTCCATTGAAGGTAAAACTGAACTTATTTTTAATGTTTAAAGAGTTTGAAAAAGAAGCGAAAAAAAAAACTCCAGATGTCCCTTTTCATAGGTAGTCCCTTAGGTATGAAAAGGTAGAAAAAAATACTCAAGATAACCTCTTAGCCATGTTTGACTAAGGTATTCCTTTTTCGTAGACAATCTATCTCAGTCTAGAAAATGGTTAAACTTATACTAAGTAGATGTCTTTTCATTTACTTTTACGAGTTCAAAAAGATAAGTGCTTGACAATATTTTCGTATTTTGCGAGTTTGAAAAGAGTTGAAAGAGGGCTCAAGGGGGGTGTTTCTTTTTTGTAGGGTTAAAGAGGCTGAAAAAGAGATAAAAATATAATCTTTGGTCAAAGTAACATGTTCAAACATAATAAAAACCTTCTAATAGACGTCGACCTACTTAAAACACCACAAGAAGGATTAAGCATACCCGTTTCATAGTAAAAGTGAAGCATATCTAGGTCAAAATAATAACAATGATTAAAATAATAAGAAAATGACCATAAATATTCAAAATAACTTGTCATTTTTACCATTTCACATTTTTCCTTCAACAATGAGTATTTGGAGCTCTTTTTCCCTTGAACTTGTATAGCTGATTATGATCAATCCAGGGAACCATTTCAAGTGTCATTGCTTCCAGGTAGGAATTGAAACCCTTCTCTTTCTTTCCACCATTCATTTTTGTGTTTTCATGCAAAATTTTTAAGGTTTTGAGGCCCCCGAGGTTCATAAAAAATTCCTTGGGACCAACACACCCCCGCTATGATGAAAATTGTGTTACACCTAGGCAGGGGAACCCTACAGATAGAGGTGAAACATTATGGTAAACACTGTTGGGGTGTGTTGGGAGCATTTATCTAAGTTTTCTTTAAGTTTTTCCTCAATTTTGGTTAGGTTTTTTGTGTGGGAAAGAGCCTAATGGATTACTTGTTGATGTTTTAGGTACCCATTAGCACAAAGTGACATTCATTTAGAGAGAAAGAGAACATGAGGAACAATACTTAAATGTGGAAAATGACCCTGCTACCTTCCATGCGCTAAAATTTTGGGTTATTGAAATTCTTTTGGCTTATCGGTATGAGGCAATAGATGGATTTGTTGAAATACCTTGTCCATTCATGGGATATTCAGGCACATGATTTTAGGTTTGGGGAGAATATACTCAAGATACAGGTACAGGAGATATTATTTCTGACAATATTGTCAAAGTGAGGTGCCCCCATCTCTGTTATAGGTGGAAGAAGTGGCAGTGAGATGTTGAAAGACTATATCGCTATGTTTTGTCGAGCCCTTCCTACTAGGGATGGAAAGATCAACATAAAGGATGTGACCTAATTACCTTTAAGAACGATCTTGTTCATTATTGTAAGATTGACAGGATGTTGAACACTATATGTAGAAAGTAAGTCATACATGTAGTATGGGATAGAGTGTCTAGAGCTGACAACATTCAATTGGAGTGAGGGTGTCTTAGTCATTTTGAAGGAACAACTTACTAAAGAAAAGGAGGGGAAGTTGAAGAACTTTGGCTATCACATGATATTAGTCTCTTTTTCTCTAGAGCGGGTACCATTTCTACAGCCTCAACATATTGTATTTGAGCCCATCAATCTGAGGACCCCATGGATGAGGAGGTGTATAGACCATATGAACCGACATATAGGCCCATCAATGATAAACTTTTCACCAGCCTTCTTTGGGTGGCTGCACATACAGTTCATGATTATTGATGATTATCCTTACGCAGGGATGTATTTATGTGATGATCTTGAGCTCGAGCTACTTGAGGGTGAGAAATGGGATGCTTCAGGTAAGACACTTGACCATTAATTTTTTGAAAGTTTTAGGATTTTTTTGTTTTTTATGTTCTCAAGACTCTATTTCATGGAGATGTGAGACCCGTTTGACCAATATGTGCTACATATCTCTGTCGCATAGAGAGACAACTGTAGGATGAGGTAGTGGGACCAATACAGATTGTTGTAGTAGGACGCGATGTGCTACAAGATCTTGAGGTAGCTGAGATCCTATCAGAGGTGGAGAACCACATGGAAGGACTGACACGCGGGATTGATGAGACCATGGTCGATCAGTTTCCATTGTGACTTCAATGACACACAATCAGAGTTCCTAATCATATTGGTCTATTAATGCACAAGATAGCTCATGCAACATCGTTTTATCATGAGCACAATTGATTTGTCTACTTAGATATTTTGCATGTAGTTTTTATAGGGGTGATTTAACCATATGTATCTCGGGGCACACATTTTGTAAAACCAAACTTAATATATATATTCAATGTTTCCTAGTTGTTGTTCTCCTTTCAATAATATGTGATGTGAATTAAAAGTTATTTATATTTGTTGCAAATGTTGATCTAAAACAACATTATCTAGGGCATCTGCTAATGTGTTAAGATTTATAGAAATATGTTCATATCATATGAAATCGAAATGTATTTCGAGAAGACACACTCTGAAAACCATGCGAAGGATGGCAAAATTTCTCACTGAATAGATATTATAGAGTTGTAGTACTACGAGCTGTGAGTCAAGACTGATGACTATACGATGGATACCATATGAAATAGCATCATATAGTAGCTCAAACATTGCACTATACTCAGTCATGTTCTTAATAGAGTGACCATTGCAAATCCCTTGCATGCTCACTAGCTCTCCATTTGGAGCAAAGATAGCCCATGCTCCGGAGGATAGGTTTTGAATACTATGACTAACACCATTGGCATAACCAATATACAGTTCGAGTGAGGTTGACATCTGCAATCCAAAAGTAAAAAGGATCAACAAAAACCATTGGAAACCTTGAAAAATACACTGCAAACACACTCAACACTCCTTTAGATAGTATGTACATAGTGTATTACACATGGTATCAAGCATAGTATTTTTGGAGGTAAACCCCCATTTCTAGGTTGCGCCAGTGGAACTCCATCGAGGTCTACTAATTCATAAGCCCCTTTTGCAAGGACAACATTGAGAATGTATGGTCCCAACCACATAGGATGGAACTTTCCTTGACCTAAATTGTGGCTTCTTGGTCATATAAGAGAACCAGATATCCTTCGGATAGGACTCTAGGATTGACACATTTGTCATATTACGCTTTGATTTGTCTTTTATGGGCTTCATTGGATAACGTGGCATCATGTCAGGTTCATCCAAATGAGTTAGGTGTAAAAGATGCTCCTCCTCTGTGGAAGTAGCAGGAAGAAGTTCAACAGTTAGTTTCACCGATGGAATTTCACATTCGATGGGGAGGATCACTTCTAGAACATACACCAAATGGAAGGGTGTGAATCTGGTAGCAGTCCTAACTCAGG
This sequence comes from Pinus taeda, assembly GCA_000404065.3. Lineage (NCBI taxonomy): Eukaryota > Viridiplantae > Streptophyta > Pinopsida > Pinales > Pinaceae > Pinus > Pinus taeda. The sequence continues at coordinate 188,825 of APFE030499583.1, read as the reverse complement.
TTCAATATGCCCATAAGGCATCCAAGAGAAGCACATGCCAGTCTAATTTTTGGTCCCCTATCATATGTTGAAGCATAGTCTTAAGACCTTTGTTGATCACCTCAACCTATCTGTTAGCTTGAGGATAATAGGGAGTCAATTTTTCATGTGAAATTCCCATTTTGATAGCTAATTTTGTCATCATATGATTTTTAAAGTGCTTCTTGTGATCTATTACTATTTCTTGTGGGACGCTAGACCTAGAAGTCACATGGTTGAAGGAAAAATAAGTAGTCATTTCAACGATGTTGTTGAATATAGGCATCACTTCAGCCCACTTGGTAAAGTAGTCAACAACGACAATGATATATCCATGCCCCTGGTTGAGTGAGGGTTACATGTCATAAATTCAATACCCCATTTCTTAAAGGGACCAACAACGATAATGAGATGCATACAAGGCTCGAGAAAATTAGGTAGGAACAGACCACTAAGATTATATTCAATGGTATTTGGGAAGATGGAACGATGATGATGTTCATTCCACGACCTGTCGATTCATGGATTGTACCTAATGAAACTGACATCAAAAGTTTTGGCGACCGAATGTCGCTTAACCCCATTTAGAAAGATTGTGAAGCCATCTATTTGGCTTGTGCATCCCATACTTTTTCTTTGATCGATTGGGTAAATAGATCACTGGATTATGGCATGCCCTCATATCCTTTCTTGCATACATTCTCTCTAGAGGCAGATGACCTAGATATGAAGGGATAACCTAGGGAACAGACACTTTCATTCCTAGGTAAGGAGGGTTCTAATACTAAGGAACCTGGTTACCATAATATGGAGGGTTTTGATAACCAACATACAAGTGGGTTTGTTTCCTAGTCCTAGGATGGTGATAAGGTTGCTAGAATGGTTGGGTTTGGATTTTTTGGACTTGAAAAGGCACTTGATGTGATCCATACTATATTTCCTGATAGGGGTTTGCATTGGCCCCTGGTATTGGTTTGATTGAGATTGTACCAAATTTTGAATAATTTGACATATTGAAACTTGAGGAGTACCTTGTGCAAGTGATTGAGAAGGTGAGGCACCTTGTACAGTTTGACTAATTAGGATCTAGGGGGAACGAGACACAGTTGGAATGGGATATAAATGTTGGCTCACATGTATATGAGCTTGTTAAGGTGCTAATAGATAGGGAAAAATTTGTGATGAAGAAGATACATTTTGAGGATTCAACAATCGATCCCAAAAAGAACCAGGTTAAATGGGAAAAGTAGGTTTCCAAACACTGGAACCCATTCCAGGATAAGGAGGACTATAACTAGGTGGATTACCATATTGAGGTATACCAACAACAGGTTTCCCCCTGCCATGGGAGGAGCGGATGATGGAGGCAACAATGATCGAAATGGAGGGTACACAACATAAGGAGGGTTGGGATGTTGAGGGTTGCTTTAAGGGTTGTCTTGCTGCTCTATTGTAGGTGTAGATGGAGGAAGATGAGAAGACCATGTGGCATTCATAAGAGAAGTACGAAACATTATTCATGAATTGGGTGACATGGGAGAGTTCCAAGGACTCAAAGCCACATGGGAAAAGGTACCAAATAATGACTAATAGACAAGTGGAGTGAACGAGCCACCATATAATGATCTTTTGATGATGTTATAAACATAAATGAGGATGTGATGCTTGATGTCTCAATCATAGTGTTGGACACGAGATGGGAGTTTGAATTAGTTCCAATCATGGTTAACAATCCCAATGAACATTTCTATTAGATATCTGCAGGTAGAACCAAGAATTAGGTAAAGGAGATTGTGTCTAAGGTTGAAGAGATAGAAGAGGATCAATTTAATTAAAATAAAGTCCTTTCCAATGAATGGGAGTAGAAGGACAAGGCTCTTCTTGAGGGATCTCTTCAATACCCAGAGGTCCATGTGGAAGAGGTTCATGTTGGAAATAATACTGAGAAGGGGGAGTGAATCAGTATTATCAAGTCAATTATTTTTCATTTCATACACTGATTTGTATACGCTACTTGAGTTAGTGAAAACAATGTATATACGCAAATTTAGTTAATGAAACTAGCGTATAAGTTGCAAACTTATAATTTAATTTATTCTTTAGATGTTGTTCATAAATCTGTGTGTCAGAACCATATAAACAGTAACCAGAAACAGAAAATAGAGCATACAGTCACACACAAGAACACAAGATATAAGGTGGAAACCCAATGTGGGTGAAAACAACCTGCTGCAATTTGTCTCTATCTTCTTTCAATTTAGAAACTTCTTTTTACAATGTTTTTGTACTGGTGCAGTCTTATACTAGTACGCAGGCTACAACCTTCTCTCGTTCTTCAGCTTCTCTTGGAAGGGAGCTACAACCCCCTTAGCTCTTGTACTAGCTGAGGTACTAGTACGTAGGTGCTGACCTACAGAAGGCTACAACCTTCTCTTTTCTTCCAGGGACCATGTTTCATTAAATTTCAGATTGGATCCATGAATAACATCAAGTAAATCTACATCAACCAATCTTCTTTGTACAACCCAATACTAAATTAAACAATAACTTCTCTGAATGTTGTGACCAGAATAATAATAGTAACCAGACACCAATCCTTAACCCAAAATACTACAACAATAAACCAAAGTAGCTAAAACATATTTTATGAGACATACGCTACTTCAAGATGAGGAACCTGCGTGCATATGCTTCTGTATAAAGGCAAACCTGCGGATACGCTTCTTTGAATTACTGAACCGACATGTATACGCGCCTTTGCTTCACCAAACCTGCGTACAGATCTATGAAAGACAATTTTTCCTTTCAAGTATTCAAGCATTAATTATACCTAGATTATCAGATTCATAGATCAATTCATGCGTCAAATATAATAGATCAGAATCACACAAAGATACTACTATTCAAGTATTGAGATTTAAACCTTCAATAGAACTTCTCCATCTTGTAATGCTCAGGTTCCTCCTTGATTCAGATCTAGCTATGCACCATAAACCAAACACCAGTATTCCAGATCTTACTCCTCATAAGATTTTCAACACTTGAGTCTATCAACTTGCCAAATGATCTCTTTCTTTTTTTTATAGTCTTGGCCTTACTCAAACCATGGCCCAAAACCATAGATAACCAATACTAGGGACCCAATACCTGGGTTAAATATTTCAGATGCAATACCAAGGTCCAAAACCATAGGTCCAATTACCATGGGCCAAAAAAAATCTTTCCCACATGTACATGCTTATCTGTGCATGAAAGTGCGTGTATGCGCATACGCAACTTTTTATCATCAATACCGCGTATATACGCGACATGGTTAAAAAGAACCTACGTATATGAAGTTTTCTTCCATTCTGAGAGCTTGAACTGTGATCTGCCACCTGAGTGCATTGCCATCAAGGACAACACTTGTGCCATAGTGACAAACCTGTGTCATAATGCCAACAATCTCCCCCTTTGGACTTGATGGCAACCCTATAGCATTCAAATTCATTCTCCCCCTTTGACATCAAGGGAAAAGGGTTATGCTCCCCCTGAGTTCATGCTGAAACCTCTGCTCTGCTATGTTGTCCATGCTCCCCCTGACTGTAGGCTAGGTCTACAGAAAATGGTCTATAAGAAAGAACATGACTCTATACATCATAAGCAAACTTCCTATCACCAAAGACTCATACATACATCCATCTCACAAACAAATGGGTATATACCAGTATTGATTCATCCACCCAACTAAGTGGGGATACATTAGTAGTTTACACAAGATAAAACAAGAACATTACATCATCCATCCCACACATAGTGGGGAAACCAAGATAGGCTGTTACATGACCTTGATAAGAAAAGAAGTACATGACATAGAGACGAAATATATATAGCAAGACTATGATAGTTATCAACAACTAACAGCAACAACATCTGTCAATCATCATTCAGACCAGCAACCATGTTCTCGCTCTGCACCTATTCCACCTAAACTCAAAACACTGTGAAATTGAACCAAGATCTTCTAAGATAATGCCAACAATGCATTATATGCTCCCCCTGAACTTGTGTCAGATGGTCTCTGACAGACCCATATCAGAATCTTTTCTCTCAGAGCCTGGCCCACTGTTTGTCTTCAACCAACATATATGCTACTGTATCCATATAAATTGGCATATGTACACGTATCAACCTCATGAAACTCACGTACAACCACTTTTCTTTGAAACGGACAAGATTCAACAACAAGATGATGCATCAAATACCCCCAACTTCTTTCTAAGGTATTCAAATGTCTCCCTGGGCAATGGTTTGGTGAGTATATCAGAAACTTGTTCCTTAGAGGGAACATACTCCAATTTGACCTTTTGTTCAAGGACTTGTTCCCGGAGGAAATGATACTTGATAGGTATGTGCTTGGTCTTTGAATGCATAACAAGATTCTTTGAAATATTGATTACACTTGTATTATCACAAAAGATGAAGATAGGTGGTGTACAAGTGATTTGAAAATCTTGCAAAGTTTGCATCCTCCAAAGGAGTTGTGTGTAGCAAGATGCAACAACCACATATTCTTCTTTTGTTGTAGATAAATCAATTGAACTTTGTTTCTTGTTGAACCAAGATACTAATCTGGAACCCATGAAGAATGCTCCACCACTAGTGATTTTTCTGTCATCCACGCTTCCTGCCCAATCTGCATCTATATATGCATGAAGTGTGAGATCTTCATCTCTAGGATACCATAAGCCATAGTTTTGTCTTCCTTGAAGATATTTGAAAATCCTTTTAACTGCCTGAAGGTGTGCTTCCTTTGGATTTTCCTGGAATCTTCTAACTATTCCCATTGCATGCATGATTTCTGGTCGAGTACCTGTCAGATAGAGCATAATAACAATCATGGATCTATAGGTTGGTTGATGTACTGCTGCTGATTCATCATTTGCACTGAGGTTGCATCTTGTTACCATAGGGGTACATACAGGTTTTGAATCTTCCATCCCATATTTCTTTAAAATCTGCTTGAGGTACTTGGTTTGTGATAAAAAGATACCATCTTTATTTTGTTGGATTTGTAAACCAAGAAAATATGTCAGCTCACCAAGCAAGAAAATTTCAAATTCTTTATGCATCACCAAAGCAAAGTTTTGACTCATGGCTTCTTCATTGCTACTAAAGATGATATCATCAACATACACAACAAGTATTAGCAATTTATCATTATCAATTTTTATATAGATTTCTATCTGCTGACCCCTTTGAAAAACCTTGTTGATGGAGGTATTTGTCGAGACAATAATACCAAGCCCTTGGAGCTTGTTTAAGACCATAGAGTGCCTTCTTAAGTCTGCATACAAGCTTAGGATCATTTCCAAGGATGAATCCATCTGGTTGCTCAATATACACTTTTCCTCTAAGTCCCCATTTAAAAAGGTTGATTTCACATCTATTTGAATTACTTTGAACTTCTGAAAGCTAGAAAGCACAAGGAACATTCTTATTCCCTCAAGTCTAGCAACTGGTGCAAACGTTTCTTCAAAGTATATACCTTCTTGTTGAGAATACCCTTTACAAACAAGTTTGGGCTTGTTCCTAATAACTTCTCCATTTTCATTTAGCTTGTTTTTTAATATCCATTTTGTCCCTATGACATTCTTATCTTTTGGTCTAGGAACCAACTCCCAAATGTTATTCTTTTCAATCTGCTCAAGTTCTTCATCCATGGCCTTGGCCCATCATTCATCTTTGCATGCCTCTTTTACATTTTGTGGTTCAGTGGAGGAGAGTAATGCTAGATAGCTTGAAGCTTCTGAAATGGTTCTTCTTGTTTGTACACCTACCTCTTTCTGTCCCAAAATTTGAGTTTCTGGATGATTCTTCTGAACGTACTTGGATGGAGTCTTTTATTCTATCCTTATCTGTTCTTCTGGTGCCTCATGGGTTTCTTCTTCATCATGAATCTGATTTGATGTTGAAGGATAGTCCTCATCATCTTCGAAATCTTTAGATTTTACTTGCCTAGGAGTGTTTCCTTCTTCATCAACCACTACATCAATACTTTCAACAATTTTTCCAAGTATTTTGTTGTAACACTTATATGATTTGCTGTGGGGAGAGTAACCAAGGAGAATGCCTTCATCTGCTCTAGGTTCAAACTTGCTAAGGTTTTCATCAGTCTTTTTGATGTAGCATTTGCTTCCAAAAATTTTGAAATATTTTACTGTGGGAGTCTTACCATACCAAAGTTCATGAGGAGTCTAAGTGTTGTTTACCCAGACATTTGTCTTGTTGAGAATAGTAACTGCAGAAAATGCGGCTTCACCCCAAAAGGTTGTGGGAGTTCCAGACTCATCAAGCATAGCACAAGCCATTTTTTGAATCGTTCTGTTCATTCTTTCCACTACTCCATTTTGCTGAGGAGTCCTTGTAGTAGAGAACTCCCTTCTTATTCCATGTTCTTCACAAAAATCAAAAAATTTATCCGAGGTAAATTCCCCTCCTCGATCAAACTTGAAGCATTTGATTCTGTGATCTGATTCATTTTTAACCAAGGCTTTGAATGCTTTGAATTTTTCGAAAGCTTCATCTTTATACTTCTATCCAACACATCCTTGAAAAGTCTTCAATGAAAAATATGAAGTACTCTTCTCCTCGAGGTGACCTCTTCCTAGTTGGACCACATATATCAGTATGAACAAGTTCAAGTGGCTTGCTAGCTGATCCTTCCTTCTCAGGAAAATTAGTTCTAGTTTGCTTACCAAACTGACATGATTTTCATATTTTATTGTCTGGAATTCTAATGTCAGGGAGATCACGAACCGCTTGATATTTGCATGCTTTCCTTATCTGAGAGAAGCTTATATGCCCCAATCTTCTGTGCGATAGCCAGTGTTCATCATTCTTGCTTAGATAGCATTGTTGTTTTCCTTGTTTGAGTATGTATAAATTATTTGGAGTTCTTATGCCTTTGATCAGTGTTTCTCCTGTATCAAGCTCATGAAAGATACATCCATTTGATTGAAATATTACCTCATTTCCTTGATCACACATTTGGCCGACACTCAATAGATTATGCTTTAAGCCATCAATATACATAACATTTCCAGCTTTGACCTTTTCTTTCAAACGAACAGAACCTTTACCTTTTATGAGTGCAGGGGTCTCATTTCCAAATGAGACCTTCTTTTCCTTTTCTAAGGCACTATAGGACTGAAGTTTTTCTTTATCACCTGTCATATGTTTCGAGCATCCACAGTTGATGTACCATTGATTTTCCTGTCCTTCTCCATATAAAGCTATCCCACATCTTTCTAGTTGTGGTTATTTATTTCTCCATGTTTTGGGACTCAATGAAGCTTGCTCCTTCTGAGTTGTTTGCCAAAACCTACTCCTGCATTCAGAATCTTCATGACTGAAGTTGTTACAAATATAACATTCTATTTCATTTTCAAGAGAAAAAAAGTTATTGTAGTTTCTTTTCATGATCCGAGTCATACTTATTTATTTTTGAGCTTCTCTAGTCATAATGGTCTTGTAGGCAACACATTGAGCAGCTTTTTGTCCAAAGTTATGACAAGAGAAACGTTGGCCATTGAAGAAACTCTTGGGATTATCAAACCTACCGACCAAATGATTGTAGTTTCTATTGATATCCATTCTTGAGGCAAATTGAGAACGATTTACCTGCGATTGGTTGTAGCTTCTGTTCATCCTTAATGTAAATTTCCCCTGATTTACTTGGTGCTCTCTGTTCATCCTTGAAGTAAATTGTTTTACCTCGTGATCTACATTATGCCTTTGTTGTCGATTGTCCACCTGTTCATTTTTCCTTGCTGCATCAAGATAACTTTTGGAGGTGGATGGCTTTTGTGCTTGAGATGCTTCTTCAGAATATCCGAGACCTGTCTTGATTAGAGGAGAACGCTACACTTTGATAATCTCATCTAAAGTTTCAGATCCTTTAGCAAATCTAATATTAAGGGCTTTTGTTTTCTCAATTTCTTTTCTAAGTCCCACAATTTCACATTCTAACTTTCATTGTGTTTATCTCTTTCAACAAATTGGAATGTCAGAGTATATATAATCATACTCTTTTCTTCTAAACAAATTTTATATTTAGAAATTTCTTCATAAAGACCTTCTTCATTTATAGAATCCAATAAATCATCATCTTCAAAGGCCATAAAAAGTTTATCATCATTACTTTGTTCATCTTCATCACTATTTGAAAGTCGATCACTGTCTTCATGTGTATAATAGCTCTTCTTACTTACATTCTATTTTTTGTTCCATCTAACTGGTTCCTTACCTTTATCTTTATGAGGACACTTGGTAGCATAGTGACCGACTCTTCCACAAGCAAAGCATTTGAAAGGTAGCTTACTTTTGAATCTTCCAGTCCCCCGTTGAAGGTTCTTGACAAAGCTTGATTCTTCCTCTCCTTTTGAAATATGTCCTGACTCATTGTAATCTCCTTTTCCTGAGGCTTTGAATGCAACTTCTCTCCTGTCTGATGGTCCTCCTTTCCTCATTTCGTAAGCAGTCAAGATTCCGTGCAGCTGTGACATGGTGATGCTTTGTAGGTCCTGCGTTTCTTCTATGGCAGAAACTTTTGAATAAAACTTAGAAGACAAGGATCTTAGAACCTTTTCAACCAGAACAACTTCTTTTATTTCTTCACCCAAGTTTTTCATACAGTTAACAATCTCATCAATGCGTAAGAAATAGTTAGCAACACTTTCATCATTGTGCATTCTGAGATTTTCATATTGAATTCTGAGAGTTTTTAGTTTTGCTCGTTTTACCTGATCATCTCCTTCATAGCTCAGAACGATCTTGTCCCATATTTCTTTTGCGATTTTGAGCTGCATAACCTTGACAAATTCTGATTGAGATAGACTCCCTAATAGAGTATTGACAGCCTTAGCATTTGTTTCATACTGATTTTTACCAGCCATATCTATAGGAGTTGCTGATGGAAATGTGTATCTTGTTTCTATGATATCCCAGACTTCTGTACCAAGAGATTGAAGATAGGCTTTGATTCTTACCTTCCAATAGACGAAGTTTCTCCCATCAAAAATTGGTGGCCTGATCAATGCCTCCTTTTCGTAGTTTCTCATGATGATAGATATTCCTTCAAGCGATCAAGCTTCTTCTGAAGGACCTGCTTTGATACCAATTGTTGGAAATAATACTGAGAGGGGGGGTGAATCAATATTATCAAGTCGATTATTTTTCATTTCATACACTGATTTGTATACGCTACTTGATTTAGTGAAAACAACGTATATACGCAAATTTAGTTAATGAAACTAGCGTATAAGTTGCAGACTTATAATTTAATTTATTCTTCAGATGTTGTTCATAAATCTGTGTCTCAGAACCATATAAACAGTAACCAAAAACAAAAAATAGAGTAGATAGTCACACACAAGAACACAAGATATAAGGTGGAAACCCAATGTGGGTGAAAACCACCTGTTGCAATTTGTCTCTATGTTCTTTCAATTTTGAAAGTTCTTTTTACAATGTTTTTGTACTGGTGCAGTCTTATACTAGTACGCAGGCTGCAACCTGTAGAAGGCTACAACCTTCTCTCGTTCTCTAGCTTCTCCTGGAAGGGAGCTACAACCCCCTTAGCTCTTGTACTAGCTGAGGTACTAGTGCGTAGGTGCTGACCTACAGAAGGCTACAACCTTCTCTTTTCTTCTAGGGACCACGTTTCATAAATTTTCAGACTGGATCCATGAATAACATCAAGTAAATCTGCATCAACCAATCTTCTTTGTACAACCCAATACTGAATTAAACAATCACTTCTCTGAATGATGTAACCAGAATAATAATAATAACCAGACACCAATCCTTAACCCAGAATATTGCAGCAATAAACGAAAGTAGCTAAAACATATTTTATGAGACGTATGCTACTTCAAGATGAGGAACCTGCGTGCATACGCTTTTGTATAAAGGAAAACCTGCATATACGCTTCTTTGAATTATTGAACCGACATGTATACGCGCCTTTGATGCGCCAAACCTGAATACATATCTATGAAATAAAGTTTTTCCTTTCAAGTACTCAAGCATTAATTATACCCAAATTATCAGATTCATAGATCAATTCATGCATCAAATATAGTAGATCAGAATCACACATAGATACTACTATTCAAGTACTGAGATTTGACCCTTCAATAGAACTTAACCATCTTGTAATGCTCAGGTTCCTCCTTGATTCAGATCCAACTATGCACCATAAACTAAACACCAATATTCCAAATCTTGCTCCTTATAAGATTTTCAACACTTGAGTCCATCAACTTGCCAAATGATCTCTTCCTTTTTTTATAGTCTTGGCCTTACTCAAACCATGGCCCAAAACCATAAATAACCAATACTAGGGACCTAATACCTGGGTTCAATATTTGAGATGCAATACCAAGGTCCAAAACCATAGATCCAATTACCATGGACCCAAAAATAATCTTTCCCACATGTACACGCTTTTTCGTGCATGAAAGTGCGTGTATACGCATACACGACTTTTTATCATCAATACCGCGTATATACACGACATGGTTAAAAGGAACCTGCGTATATGAAGTTTTCTTCCATTCTGAGAGCTTGAACTGTGATCTACCACCTGAGTGCGTTGCCATCAAGGACAACACCTGTGCCATAGTGCCAAACCTGTGCCATAATGCCAACAGTTCACTGTCAGGCCCAAGATATATTGGTTTTGTTTGAGACAAAAGAAGAGAGGAGGAAGGTACCAAAGAATCAGTTGAAGATGGATGAGGTTCCTTAGGTTAGTTAACCTCAGGAAATAAATTTTCTAACTGAGGGAGATCTGATTCAATGACCTCAAGTAACAAAGTCTTAGGAACTTCTATTTCAATTGTGTTAGTGTCACCAAAAGGAATAGATGTAGTCTCGGGTTCAGAAATCAGAGGGACAAATGATTTTGGCTGATCAATATTAGGAGGAGGGCCAAAAAGTAGTTCCCGATGTTCCTGGTTCGGTATTTTTCATTTTCCTATTCCTTGGATCATGGTTAGGAGTAGCCTCTACACGAAGAGAAGGATTATTTTGCATTCTACATGAATGATGGGGAAGGAGATTTTGTTCTTCCACTTTGGATGCTATGGGAAAGGTCCAAGGTGATAGATATAAATATCAGTTCTAGCATGGGCCATAGGGCATGGATGTTTTATCGACTGTGCAGTTTTGGTGCTTGAGTGTGATGGATGCCTCAACTATGTGTGTTCGCTCAGTTTTGTTCTGCTAATGGCAGTGATCGATTATGTGTTTCATGTATTTCCATTCGTAGCCCTGAGATACATGTTAGTGAAAGTTGTTTTTCAACGTTATTTCTTTCACTTCGTGTCTGCATATGTTATTTCCTCTATTAATGTCTCTCTTTCGCTACTACTTTGCCCCCGTCTCTACTAATGTGTTGCTGATCGATCGTTGTGGAGCATTGCTGACACTATCTATTTATGTGATCCCCAATTTATGTGTGCCTAGACAAATGGATATGTTCCCCAATGATGTATGTGATTTTGTGCCCGCAAACCCCCATCTAAGTAGTTTAAAATGGTGGGATAAATAACTGATGGTTGATGCTTAGTAATAGGTGATATATTTCGTTCTTAGGTTGTTGCTATAGGTTCTTTTGGTTTACCTATTTTGAAACAAGTGCCGAGAGTGAATAGATCATCAATATGATTTTCTCCTCCCATTCGAGACCTTATTCTTTTTTCATATAATGGAATTGATAGGGGTTTACTTGGCCAACCAAGAAGGGCAAGACCTTTCATAAATAAAGGCCAAAATAAATAAGGAAAAAGGCCTGCCTCCCGAGTAATTACCATTCATCGCTTTACCACTTGATGGATAAGCTGCCCTTATCTCCTTGGTGTTCAAATTGATTGATTTACAAAAATAATATGGCATATAGCCAGCGCCACCCCCCCCCCCCCCCCCCCCCCCCCCCCCCCCCTTACTCGGCTGAAATGAAATACTTCAATGATAAATAGGTCAGATGGATGTGGATAAGCTCCGATGGATGGTCAAAAATTGATAGACATAGCCCACCCTTTATGGATGGTAGAATGGGGTTGGCCCTAGTTAGAATATTTCAAAATAGGACTTACTTTCTTTTGCCCACACCGCACTTGTACTATAGCCAACTGCTCAGTCCCTCGTACGATTGAGAAGAGTTGTTTCTACACCTTGTGAGTGAGTAAGCCATGTAATAGAATGAATACCCTTACTTAATATAGATAGCTCGTTGATGACTAAATATAGCTCCTCGATGCGAAGCATTCTATTAGCACCATCATTGTTGAGCACACCTCAAACCTACTTGAGCTGGCATGTATGTGTAGACCTCACAAGCACCTCACCAAGTGATTTACTCCCATTTGACCGACATCTTCTAGAATTCTTGACCAACCAACCTAACTTGATTGTATTGGTTGTGTTACTCCAACCTAGTCCTAGTGTGAATGTGCCCTTCTCTCAAGCATAGTCTGTGCTAAAACTTATTGATATTAATGCTCCCACCTCGCTATATTATTAAAGTAGTTCGGTGTGTTCTCGACGTGTTTTCAGCCTATCCAAAATTGACGACAATTCCACTTCGTAAAATTGTTTGGTAAATTTAGTGTCCTAAATTGCTCTACATAAATTATCAATCCGGGTATCGTAAACTAATGAAGTGTAGTGCATTGTTTGTGCTAGATGACTCTTCTTACTTTGTTGTTTTTGTGTTTTATCTTGTTTTGGATTTTTTTTTGGTCCTTTAATCCCTAATAATTTACAATGTAACTATAAAAATCTTAAATCTAACTTCTGTAAAGACTGCTAAGAATTTAAAGAAATGAGAACTAAGAGAGCTTAAGGAAGATTTGGAAGCAAAGTTTAATCAAGAAACGAAAACAGAGTTTCTATTCTTGTTCTTATCATTATTTCCAAAACATGAACTAAAAACTGAAAGTGAAATTGCAACTACCGTTTAATCAATTATAGAAACAAAACTAAATGAAATACTTAGTTACCCTGCCTCTCAATTTTCGGAAAAAAATCTCCTTGTGATGACATTTGAGAAATTCTGTACTTCATTATTCTAAGAGAAGATAAATGCAGGAATGCAAAAAAGACTTATTGCATGAATGAAGTATTCAACCACTTAGTTTAAGATGAGTTATCAACTAGAAGGCTTTTCAGAAACATTCATCTACATCATGAGTCAATAAACTAGTAATAAAATGGCAAGAAATGTAATGGCACTGATGAGTCTATTTGAAAATTTAAATACTAGTGAAACAGTAAATGAAACAAAACTACCGAATTTCAACTTCTAACTACTAATAATAACTAGAAAGAAATTAAACAAAGCGAAGCTATTCTGCACTAAAAGAAGTTATTCTGCATTAGTAAGGAAATGATAAAAATTGCATTATAAACCAGGTTAGTACAAAAATGATTATGAACGCTACGAGAGGAAATGATGAATTTACAGTTTAACTAGAAAAGACAAAACAAAGTGAAATAAAACCTCATTCAGTGTAGGGGCCCTCTGCAACTAATTAGGTTACAAAATCAATCTCCAAGAAACTCTTTCATATATTCATAAAACATGCGGTCTTCATATTAAAAATAGAAAAATTAGTTTCAAAATAAAGAACAATAAGTCTGAGCTTAATACATGAGGAAATTCGAACTCCTTCTGAGTTCTTTATACATGTATTTATAAGAAAATCATGCAACTGTTTGTGGAGAAAAATAAGCTACAGCCAAAAACACGTAGGAAACAGGTACACGCAATTTCATCCTTGGCCGCTAGAGACATAAATCCAAGATGGTGGTTGTTGGATTCGGTTACACAGATGGCCGTTGGAGTCCATAGGTTCAGGAATTTGTTTCAGATAACACTTCCCATGACTGTGAAATGTGTTGGTTATCCATGAAATAGATTCCTATTACCTTCGGTCTTTATGTTCGACTTCTCCATTTGATCGTAGTCTTGCACCATCTTCCTTGTCGACTTGGGCTAGGTGAATAGGACACGGTCCATGTCATGATGATTTCCAAGCTGCCCATGTAGTTAGTTTCTCCTTATGACACCTGGAACCTGTTAAAGCATGGAGGTAGCTGCAGAACAACTGATTAGCTACAGAATAGGCTACGTTCCTTAGATAAAAGACAAAAACTTATTTAAACAACAAAACATAAAATCATAATATGTAAATCACTAAATGTCCCCCTTAAGATAGTATATATTGGTCATTGATGATGATAATGCATCTTTCTCATGGAAAAACAAGGAAAAAGAATGAAAAAGGGTTGCAATGGAAAGAGTATTTTTGAGGCTCGACATATCCCCACTGAAAAAGCATTTCATGTCCCCATGCAATTAAAATTGTGAACTTCTTCCTCCTATTGCATTTGTTCTAACACTTCTGCCAACACATCCATCCTTCTTTTCTTGCTTTTCTTTGAAGTAACAACCATCCTTGGTTTCTTCATGAGAAGTCTCTACTTGAGGTTGATCATTGTTTTGTTGAAGTTTCTGTTCTTCCTCTTCAACTTCCTATTTTTCTTGTACCATAGGCTCAAGTGTAGTATGGTATTGTCATGTATGGCCTTATCCAATTTGCTTTGTTCATTTAGGGCTTCATTTTCTTTCTTAATATGTGTGTTCTATATCTCCAAGTCATAGATTTCCTATTTGAGTGTGTCAGTCAGAGGTTCTTGTGGATTGACAGGTTGTTTTGGATTGGATGAGGAACCTGGATCCCTTGGGGAATTTTTCTTTTCCAGTGATTCTATGTAATCCTAAATTTGCTGTTGAATTGGATCTATGCCTAGGGATCCTGTACTGGGGTTTCCTTAAAAATAATGTCTAGGAGAGTTTTGAGTACTATATATAAGTGAAATATTTTCAGGAGGTGATGTTGGGGTTTCTCCTTCCAGGTTGATGAACTCTGTTTCCTTCAGTGACACCTTCTTTACCATTCCTTTGAGCCTGGAGCTTCTTCTAAGGGGTTTTATGTTCTCCTCCTTTGCAGCCTTTTTTCTCTTTTCCTAACTTTTCCTTCCCCTTGATTTGTTTCTTAATCTTTGTCAATTTTTCAAATATCAGTTGTTTTTCATCTAGTTGTAATGGAGATTCAGGTGCATTCTCAGTAATTCCACCAGCTCCCTGTTTTATCTTCTTCCTCTGCTTGATTTACTTTCTGATCTCTATTAATTTTTCAAAGATTGGTTCTTTTTCATCATTTTTCTGTGCTAAAGGTTCAGGGTTGCCTTGAATGGTAAGATTGGTCTTCTTTCTCCTACTCTTTCTGATACTATCTTTTTTAGGAGATTCTGGTGTCTCTTGGAAATGGTTTCTTATCATAAATTTTTCCTAGGTGTCCCCTATTTTCTTTAGATGATATTCAATCAGGATTTTGACCAATATGTGGTGATACATGGTTGTTTCCAGAGATTCAATTTTGTTCTATACATTTGAAGCGATTCTCAGACTATTTAGGAGGAAGAAAGGGAGGTTAATGTCCCCATTGTCTAAAAAGTTCATCAATAAACGTATATGATAAACATACATATATCCAAATATTCCCTCATAGGTAATAAATTTTTGCAATATCAAAAGCATGCTTCTCCATTTATTTTTAAGTGTTGAAATAGGGATTCCTTTCCTAAACACAGTCACATCCATACTTGGGTTCTTGAGGAATACCTTCCATGATTCGCTGTGGAATTATTTGTTTTTGAACCTCTTGTCTTTGATATATTTATCATGCCATTTAGCCCTTTGTTGTTGGACTATACCATTCCTTTGAACTGCTTCTTTCCTAATTTCATCAAGTTCATTTAATTGTTCCAGCCTATGCTTTTATGCCTCTGTTAAATCCAGTCCCAATTGGATTGCCATATTAAAAGTTATAATTTGGAACTCTATAGGGAACAAGACTTGTTTCCCATAAAAAAGTTCATAGGGTGTATGTCACGTTGTGTTCCTCCATGTAGTTCTATAGGCCCATAAGGCTTCAAGAAGCCTTTCTGCCCAATCTCTTCTATGTAGATGTACAACCTTGGTGAGGATTCCTTCAGTCACTTTATTTTTGGACTCCACTTGACCATTTGCTTATGGATGATAAGGAGTAGATTTCCTATGGTTGATCTTGTATTCCTCTAGAAGCCTTTCCATCATGTTGGATGTGAATTGAGATCCCTGATCTGTCACAATTTCTCTTGGAACAACAAAACGAGTGAAGATGTCCTCAAAAATAAAATTAACTACAAATTTTTCGTTAGCAAAAGGTAATGCTTTAGCTTCTACCCATTTGGTGACATAATCAGTGCATACCAATATATACCTTTTGTACTTAGATGGAGGATTAATTGGTCCAATAAAGTCTAAAGCCCATTTTTTAAAGGGTTCGATAAGTATTGTTTGTAATGGCATTTCATTTGAGGGAGTAGGTTTTCCTACCCTTTAGCAGCTGTCACATCTTCTGACATATTCTTTAGCATCCTTGAAGATGGATGGACAATAATATCCTAAAGAAAGGATTTTATAGGTTGTCCTTTTGTTAGCAAAGTGTCCACCACACAGCTCATCATGACATGCTTTAAGAATCTCGGGCATTTCATCTTCCCTGACACATCTTTTGATCATAAGATCTGGCCCTGTTTTATACAATTCATTAGTGATCCATGAATATCTTGCACAATCTTGAATAATTTTTCTTTTATCTCTAGGAAATAAATGTGAAGGTAACTTCCCTATGACTAAGTAATTAGCAACATTTGCAAACCAAGGAGTTTGAGTAGTTACTACAAAAAGATATTCATCAGGAAACTTATCTTCAACTGGAGAATCCTCTTTGATATTATGAATCCTGGACAATAAATCAGAAACTGCGTTTTGTTTTCCAGGTCTATCTAGCACAATAATGTTGAATTCTTGTAAAAGTAAAAACCATCTTGTAACTCTGCCATTAGTAATAGGTTTATTCATCAAATATATAATTGCATAATGAGTTGTATGAACAAAGGTTTCATAGCCTGTTATATAATGTCTAAACTTGTTAATTGCATGAACAACAGTTAAGAATTCCTTTTCATTCACAGTATAATTCAACACAGTGGGAGTCAAATTCTTACTTATATAGTAAATGGCATAAGGAATCAAATATTTTTGTCCCAATACAACTCCAAAAGTTGTATTTGAAGCATCTATGGAAATATGGAAAGGAAGTTTCCAATTTGGACCTCTTAAAATAGGTGATTCAGAAATTTTTTCTTTTAAGGTTTCAAGTGCTAATTGGCAATCAGGATTCCAATTAAATTCACAATCTTTTGTAAGAAATTTGAAGAGTGGAGATGCTATTTTAGTGAAGTTTTATATAAACCTTCTATAGTATCTTGTGAATCCTAGAAAACTTCTAACATCCTTTTGGAAATTTGGAATTGATAGCTTAGAGATGACTTCAACTTTAGATTTGTCAACTTTAATCCCATCTCCCGAAATGTGATGTCTTAAAACAATACTTTTTGTAAACATCATAAAACATTTTTCATGGCTTAGTGAAAGGTTTGTTTCTTTACATCTTCTAAGAAATTTTTCCAGTTTTTCCAAAGCTTCTTCAAATGTGTTTCGATATACTATAAAATCATCCCTATATAGCTCTACACAATCATGTATCAGATCAGAAAAAAATCCTAGTACTGCTCTTTGGAATGTTACAGGTGCATTACATAATCCAAAAGGAAGTACTCGGTAGGAAAAAGCTTCCCATGGACAAGTAAATGTGGTTTTATCCTGATCCTCAGGTGCTACCTGAATTTGATTATAACCACTAAATCCATCCAAGAATGAGAAATACTTCTTACCTGCTAATGTATCTAACACTTGATATATAAAGGGAAAAGGAAAATGATCTTTAAGGGTTGATTTATTCAATTCTCGGTAATCAACGCACACCCTCCATTTACCATTCTTTTTAGGCACAATTACCAAAGGAGAAACCCATTGGCTATCTGAAATTGAGTAAATGAAGTTTACATTCAGTAATTTTTGGAGCTCTTCTTTTACAATCTCCCTAAGATTTGGATTCATCCTTCTCTGAGGTTGTCTGATAGGTCTACTATTTTCCTCAATATAGATATGATGGATACAAGTCTTAGGATCAATGCCTTTCAAGTCAGTGTATTCCCATGCAAATGCATCATAATGTTTTTGTAATGTTTTGATTAGCTCTTCTTGTTGTAGTTTCTCCAAGTTTTTGTTTATGTTCAGTGTCCTACCTGGGAAGATTTCAATTATAGAGCTACCAAACTCTTCCATAGAATAGAGAGAAATATGCCTTGATGACAAATATTCAACATTAGATTTTTCTTGGAATTGTGCATGATCATATTCTAAAGAAGTTTTAATATTTTCCAATGTGTTCAAAATTTGACTATCTTCACTAATTTCTGAAATAGTAAAGAGAGGTTGAATATCATCTTCATCATCAATCCATTCCTTGTCATCTATTTCTATGATTTCTTTTGATGGAGGGTATAGAGTAAATTTCTTTGTTGAATTACCATCAGAAATGTACATGTCACCAGATCTACAACTAATAAAAGCATCAACTATGGCCAACCAAAGTCTTCCTAATATGAGTGGGTGTCCTCCTAGATTATACTTGGGAGTTAAAATCATGAAATCAACAGGATATTCCCAATAATCTAAGGATAATGAAATATCTTCTAATACACCATTTGGTTTGATTACTGATCTATCTCCAAGTTGCAGTAAAGTAGGTGTGTAAAGAAGATTAGGAAGTTTAAGCTGCTCCATAGTTTGTCTACTCATGATGTTTATTGTTGCCCATAAGTCAATCAATGTATTTGGAATTTCAATTCCATTTATATGTGTCTTGAGAATTGGACTTCCTGGATCCACATATTTTTGTAAGGCAATTTTTCCCATCATTATGTCTGCTATTTTTTCTACCAGGTGAATTATTTTTGTTCCTTTTTATTTTGTTCCTGGTCTTTTTATGCTCAACTCCTTTATTATTTTGGATAGAATTGGCATTTCTATAATGGCTTGTAGCAAATGAATTTTGATACAAACATTCTTCAATTCATCTAGAAAATCATAGTTGGCCAACAAGATCTGTTTTTCTACCCCTCTATCGATTTGTAGTCTTTTAGGAAAAGGAGGTGTAGAAGTAGATGCTGGTTGCTCAACTATAGGAGTTGTGTTCATTGGTTCTTTTTGTTTTCCTTTTTCAATGTTTTGATTTTGGAGAGATGTTTCCTCAAAAATTTTATTGAATTTTAGGGAATCTTCCTCAGAAGTGTCTTGTTCTTAAATAACTATAGAAGGTATTTCTTTTTCTAATATCCTTCCAGATATTAGTTGAACATCATTAAGATCTAGAGGAGTAATCATGTAAGTTGGAAATTGTTGTCCTTATACCATGTAAGCATTCTGAGGATTTTTATTGTTGGGGTTTGGTAATGGTTGGGCACGTAGCTGATTTGGTTTCTACTGAAATGGCAGCAAGAGTTGAGGATTTTGGTTTTGTTGTGGAAATGGCAATGAAAGTTGAGGGTTCTGATTTTGAAGTTGTGTCTGCTGATCTTGTTGCTTAATGTGCAGGGAAGGATAATTCTGATAAGATGGAGGATATTGATAATATTGAGAAAATATCCCATAAGGATTTTGTACTCCTTGTGCCCACGGTTGACATTGAAGTTGAGATTGAGGTTGAGGCCAAGGTTTCTGCCAAGGATTCCAGTTTGGTGGGGGCTGAAGATACATTTGATTATTAAATCCATGATTTTGTAGCCCCTGCCAAGGTCTTCTAGCAAAAAAACAAAGAGCTTCTGCGGAATTTGGGATTGTTTCCTCTTGAAAGACAACCTTAAGACCTAGGATTGAGGGACAACCCTTGGTCTCATGACTTTCTGAACAAATCATAAAAGTTTAGACTAGTTTTACATCTAAAGGGAATTCCCTTAGAGCATGTTTTTTTTTTCTACATTTTGGACAAAAAATGGCTAGAGCATCAATCTCTATTTTCTGCTTGTTTTGAATTTTAAGGGTGTTTAGTTTCTCACTAAGGCTCCCTAGAATGTCAGTTTTAAATTCATCAAGCATATTACCAATTTCCGCCCTACTTATGGATCCTATTGCAGATTTGTTTACTCTAACAAGAGAAGGATCTCTTGGTCCTTTCCCTATTTTAGATTTCCCTCTTGAGAGATGAACACACAATTCCCCTATATCATTCAATGGGAGTTGAGAAATATCTCCCTTCCCCATCATGTTAAGGATATCTATCCACTCATCTCTAATCGATTTTAATAAAATATCTTTCAAGGTTTCTTCATCTAAATCATTCATTTTTTCTCTTTTCAAATTATAGTTGAACCTCTCGATCAAATCTTCTAAGTTTTCATCCTCTCTTTGCATCATTTTGAACATCTCATCTTTGTGATTGGTAGGCATGCAATAATCCAAGTACCTATCCAAAAACGTTTTTTCATGTCATTCCAAGTTCCAATGGATTGAGTAACTAACCCCATAAACCATTTCAAAGTAGCTCCTTTTAGTGTTGAAGGAAACAATTTGAGTTTTTGAGAGTCCTCTAAATAGTCATAGGTTCTGCACAAGACTTCAGACTCATATAAGAATGTTTCAGGATCCTCACTTCTCAACCCATGGAAATTATGGAGGACATAAGGTGGGATGTTTTTCATTGTGGCATTTGTTTCCTCATCCACTATAGGGAATCAAAAAGAATTATCTATTTCCCTATTTCCTCTACCTCCTCCATCATTTCCTCTACCTCTCCCTCTACCCCCTCCTCCAAATAGTGAGAATTCTCCATCTTGTTCTTCTTTTGCCATTATAGTTTCTTCAGAGTACGATTCAACCTGCAAGGTTACTTCCTCCTCCTCTGGTTCTTCTATTAATGGAATATGGGAGAGAGGTTCTACTTCTTCTTCCTCACCAAGTGTTCCTAATTCTTCAACTAGAATGTGCTCTCTTGTGGAGGTGAAAAAGGCTCTTCCTACTATTGGAGATTTGAGATTTTTCTCTCCTAAGACTTCCTTGGTAGATGAGGTAGGAGATTCTGTTGATTGGATTTCTACCCTTGGAATTCTAGGAGTCCTATGGCTAGGAGTATGAGTTTGGGATGGAGGTGTGTCTTTTCTTCTTCTTGGTGGAGTAGGCAGAGTTGTAGGAATTGAACTTCTACCCCTAGCTATAAATCTACCCCTAGATTCTCTTTCGCTATGCATGTCTTTTTTTTTTAATGTAAGAGATAAGGCTACCTATTTAGAATTCCCCGGCAATGGCGCCAAAATGTTTGGTCAATTTAGTGTCCTAAATTTCTCTACATAAATTATCAATCTGGGTATCTTAAACTGATGAAGTGTAGTGCATTGTTTGTGCTAGATGACCCTTCTTACATCGTTGTTTTTGTGTTTTATGTTGTTTTGGGGGTATTTTTGGTCCTTTAATCCCTAATAATTTACAATGTAACTATATAAATCTAAATTCTGTAAATACTGCTAAGAATCTAAAGAAATGAGAACTAAGAGAGCTTAAGGAAGATTTGGAAACAAGTTTAATCAAGAAATGAATACAGAGTTTCTATTCCTGTTCTTATCATTATTTCCAAATCATGAACTAAAAACTAAAAGTGAAATTGCAACTAGTGTCTAATCAATTACAGAAACAAAATTAAATGAAATACTTAGTTACCCTGCCTCTCAATTTTGGGAGAAAAATATCCTTGTGATGACATTTGAGGAATTTTGTACTTCATTATTCTAAGAGAAGATAAATTCAGGAATGAAAAAAAGACTCATTGCATGAATGAAGTATTCAACCACTTAGTTTAAGATGAGTTATCAACTAGAAGGCTTTTCAGAAACATTCATCTATACCATGAGTCAATAAACTAGTAATAAAATGGCAAGAATAGTAATGGCACTGATAAGTCTATTTGAAAATTTAATGGCTAGCGAAACAATAAATGAAACAAACTAAATTACACTACTAAATTTCAACTTCTAACTACTAATAAAAACTAGAAAGAAATTAAACAAAATGAAGCTATTCTGCACTAAAAGAAGTTATTCTGCATTAGTAAGGAAATGATAAAAATTGCATTATAAACAAGGTTAGTACGAAAATGATTATGAACACTATGAGAGGAAATGATGAATTTACAGTTTAACTAGAAAAGACAAAGCAAAATGAAATAAAACCTCATTCAACACAGTGGCCCTCTGTAAATGATCAAGTTATAAGTGCTCAATCAATCTCCAATAAACTCTTTCATATATTCATAAAACATGTGGTCTTCATATTAAAAACAGGAAAATGAGTTTCAAAATTACAGAATAATAAGTCTGAGCTTAATACATGAGGAATTTCAAACTCCTTCTAAGTTCTTTATACAGGTATTTATAAGAAAATCATGCAACTGTTTATGGAGAAAAATAAGCTACAACCAAAAACACGTAGGAGACAGGTGCACAAATTTCTTCCTTGGCTGCTGGAGACATAAATCCAAGATGGTGGTTGTTGGATTCAGTTGCACAAATGGCTGTTGGAGTCCGTAGGTTCAGGAAGTTGTTTCGGATACTACTTCCCATCACTGTGAAATGTCTTGGTTATCCACAAAATAGAGTCCTGTTACCTTCGGTCTCTACGTTTGACTTCTCCATTTGACCGTTGTCTTGCACCATCTTCCTTGTCAACCTGGGCTAGGTGAATAGGATATGGTCCATGTCATGATGATTTTTAAGCTTCCCATATAGTTAGTTTCTCCTTCTGACACCTGGAACTTGGTAAAGCATGGAGGTAGCTGCAGAACATCCGATTAGTTGCAAAATAGGCTGTGTTCCGTAGCAAAAAGACAAAAACTTATTCAAACAACAAAACATAAAAGCATAATGTGTAAATCATTAAATTTCCTCCTTAAGATAGTATATACTGGTCATTGACGATGATAATTCATCTTTCTCATGGAAAAAAAAGGAAAAGGAATGAAAAAGGGTTGCTATGGAAAGAGTAGTTTTGAGGATCGACAAAAATCCTCGATCCTTCTTACCTATTTCTGGGTGAGAGCCTAAGAATCAGGGTGGAAGAATCTGAAGGAAGTCCCTAATATTTTTCCAAATATTTAATGCATGTGCTAGGCATAAAGGACTACCAAGCAACCGTGAACTATAATATACACGTTGGAAAACCAAGGACTGAATGTACAAGAGACAATCTCCCCAAATGTTATGTTTGGTGTATCATGGTGTATAAGGCAGTAGACTCAGTTACCTATGGATGGATAGAAACCTATTGGAGACTACGAAAATATACATGATGCTACGTGGGAGTGAATTCCATAGTAGTGTTGTCTAATGCGTAACCGTTCGATACCTAAAGGTACGTGGAGTAAGATCCTACACACTCACATGGAACAGGATTTCACCCCTGGTGCAACACTAGAAAACAATGACAAGTCCTATGTTTAACGGCATTGAAACATGTCTCTAGCCTAGACCTCTAAATGTTTGTGTTAATGTTACAAATGCTCCTTAGGTTGATTCAATAAATTTTATCGTTTATCTTTGATTATGTTTCAATTTTGGGGCTCGCCACGAATGTCACCTTAATATCCTAAAATGTAAATATAGCATGAGAAAATACAAATCCTTTCTCTTTCAATGAAAATGTAGCTAAGGAAGGGAAGAAACAATCAAGATGCAAAATGCAATTTCCTTTCCAATAAAATTGTTCCTATGCTAATGCACATGAGAAACCCTAAATGTCGATGTGAAAATTTTCTTTTCACCACACTTAATTTTGAAAATGAGGAAAACTAAGATGAAATTGTTTAATTACTGATTCTATTAAACTTTTTGGAATGAGGACTAGAAAAATGATTCAAATAAGCGACAAACAATCAAACGAAATCAGTTTGCAAAGTCACCGAATGATAAGAACAAAGAAAAATCAAAACCAATTCTTACCAAAGGAAAACAAAACAAATTCAAACCAAATGGAGGCTTTAGAGAGACCACAAGACACTAAAGACTCAGGGAAGTTCAACTAGAAGTAGACTGACAAAAGATAGGCTCAATAACCAAGGCAAAATTCATGCAAAAATAGGGGCCAACGCTGGTACAAAAGAGGCACTAGTGCATTGCAACACTGGTGTAGAAGAGGCACCAATGCATTGCAACACTGGTGCAGAGTGGGACAAGGTGAGGTGAACCTCTGTCAAAGGCACAAGGGTTGTGTTAGGCCTGGGAAAGAGGATTCCAACACAAAAATTTCAAAAAGGGCTCAATTAAGTCGCTTCCTAGGTTTGTCCTTAATTGGATGATACAACAAAGTTCCGTCAAGGAGGTAATCACACAAAATGGATAAGGAAACCACAAAGGGAATACTCTATTCTCTAGTATGGTCTCCAATTTGTTATACGTGATTTACGATTGTGGACAAAAGTATCTCCCCTAGGCTGGTGGATAACTTGGAACAACAAAGAGACAATGAACTCAATGATTTTCCTTAAAGTAGATAGATGAAGGAGTGATGCCTACCTGGAATCCTTCGTACAATTCACTTCTTCTTTAACTTGGAAGCTCCACTTCCATCTGTGAATGCCAAAATTAGAACCTGGATAGTCATATAACACAAGCCAAGAAACTACGAGATCTATGCAATATCATCTCAATACTTCCTTCAATAGATCAACATGGTATTGAAATATATGAAATAACAACATCATATATAGGAAAAAATGAATTATTTTCATTAATATAAATGGAAAGAGATTACAACCTTGAGTAGAAGTTGATCTTGTGGAAGAACTACTCCAATTTGTTTAATTTTCCTTTCCTTGTCACAATATTCACCTCCAATCACCCTAAATGCATGAGATGATAACCACTCACTACAAAAACATGAGGGTAGAATCACTCTCTAAAAGCCAACCCCAAAGCACATAGAATGCTAGGAATATATAGAGAACTAGGGTAAGTTGCGGTTTCTTATCCAATTACCAATATAGGGTAAAAGATCTACCTTTGATGGAGGGATATGATCAAAGGATAAGTCATGAAAGCTCCAATGTAGGGAAGGATAGGATTTGAATGTTTTATCCATGGTAAGTAGTTGAAACAAATTTTGGAAACTCCTAGAAGGGGAAGCTTTCAGAATCTCGATCATTCTATCAGATTTCTAGAACCAACATAGGTGCAAAGGGGAGCAACTTGTTGGTGAAAAATGCAGGCCATAGTGGATCAACCTCTTAGTGAAGGAACCCTAGTAGGCTTACAGGGAGTGTTGGTCCTTAAATTGGCTCAGATGAAGCAGTTTAGGGCTCAAGCTTTGGGGGATGAAGGGAACATGCTTAGGGCTTTGTGAAACATAGTGACAAGAGGGAATAGGATGTTGATTAACCCCATTAGGAGGCTCATTGATCGGATGTGAAAAAATGGCCTATAAAAACTATGATGAGTGGGAATGAAAAGAGTCGTGGTAACGTGGCGGTAAAGGATTGAAGCATCGTCTAAAACTGAAGGGTGTGCATCGTGGAGATCATGGAATTTGAAGAGTGAAGGAAATGTGACATATTGAAATGTTTCAATAACGGAGACAAAAATGATGTTTTAAAGATCAAAGAAAACAATGATTTTTGGTATTCCTTAGCTTAGTTTTGTTCTAAATTTCTCAACTGGTTGTGTATTGTTCAACTCAAATGGTATGGAATTCTAATTCAAGTAGAGGAAATATTCTTGCGCAACAATGTGTGTGCTTGTAGTAGATTTCATGGCAAGATATATCCAAAAAGACCAGGGCACTACGTGCAGACATACAACGATCTAAGTGGTAAGATGTTTCTGTTGGCATTATGACACAGGTTTGGTTCTATAGCACAGGTGTTGTACTTGATGGCAACTCTCTCAAATAGCAGATCACAAGTTTAGGCACTCAAAGAATGAAGAAAATGTGAGATCCGTAGGTTCCTGTTCACTACGATGTGGGCCTCGGCTAGTTCCACAGGTACGTCATTCAGAAGATGCGGACATGTTCGCAGGTGTTCCAAACAAAAAGTGAAAACCTAAAATGCACAAACTTTCATGCAACACGCGCATGTGGTAATTATTATGGTTGATCCATGGTATTTAGTCCGATGTTTTTGATCCTATGGTTTTGGTCCATGGTTTTGCATCTAAAATATTGAACGCAGGTTTTGGGTCCTTAGTATTGGATCTCTATGGTTTTGATCCATGGTTTGAGCAAGGTCCAACTTATAAAAAGGAAAGGAGATCATTTGACTATAGACAAGTGTGTGTTGAATATCTTAAGAATAGGAAGATCTAAAATTCTGGTGATCGGTTGGTAAGTTATAGCTCGATCTAAATCAAGGAGAAACTTGAGCATTACAAATCGAATCTACTAATGGGTCGAGATCTCTTGGGCACATGACCAGATCTGTAAATCTGGAAGTCTAGGTTCTAATTGAAGACTGATAAATTGTTTATACCCGAAGGTCTGCAGGTGTGAAAACAACGCAGGTTCGGAAGTGCGCAGGCCATAGAAATCCGCAGGTGCAGAGGTGCACAGGCTAGAGACAGGTGCAAGGGCGGCTGTGCGTAGGTGAGCCGCAGGCACAGGTGTGGAGGTGCGCAGGCCGGAGACAAGCATAGGTGCGACTATGCGCACGCAAGCCACAGGCACAGGTGCGGAGGTGCGCAGACTCGACATACCAGAAGTGCGGATACCCGCAAGTTTCTGTTGGTGAAGTTGCAGACTTTTCTTGAAATTTGTTTTAGCTACTTTTGTCTATTCTGCAGTGTTCAGGATTCTGAATTGATGTCTAGTTGCTGTTTGCTAAGAAGTTATTGATTTAGTATTTGTACAAGGAAGTTGATTGATTGCAGATCTATTTGATGTTTGATTGATATTCATGGATCCAGTTTGAAAATTTATGAAACGTGGTCCCTGGAAGAAAAGAGAAGGTTGAAGCCTTCAGTGGGTCAGCACCTATGTACTAGTACCTCAGCTAGTACAAGAGCTAAGGGGGTTGTAGCTCCCTTCTAGGAGAGTCTGGAGAATGAGAGAAGGTTGTAGCCTTCTGCAGGTTGAAGCCTGCGTACTGGTAAAGGATTGCACCAGTAAAGAATCATTGTAAAAATAAGTTTCTAATTGAAAGAAGATATAGACATATTGCAGCAGGTGGTCTTCAACCACATTGGGTTTCCGCCTTATATCTGGTGTTCTTTGGTGTGATTGTCTATTTTTCTTATTCCTGTTCATTATTATACGGTTTTGACATACAGATAAATGGTCAACATCTGAAGAATAAATTAAATTATAAATCTGGAAGATATATGCAAGTTTCAATAGTCAGATCTGCAAATGTTTGTATAAATTGAAAAGATTTTAATAATACTGATTCACCCCCCCTCTCAGTATTATCCAACAAATGGTATCAGAGCAGGTCCTTAAGGAAAAGCTTGATCACTTGAAGGAAGATCTATCATCATGAGCTACTACGAAAAGGAAGCATCTATCAGGCCACCGATTTTTTATGGGAGCAACTTCGTCTATTGGAAGGTAAGAATCACTGCCTATCTTCAATCTCTTGGTATAGAAGTTTGGGATATTGTGGAAACATGATACACATTTCCATCAGTAACTCCTACAGATGCAGCTGGTAAGAAGTAGTATGAAACAAATGCAAAAGCTGTCAACACTCTATTAGGAAGCCTATCTCAATCAGAATTCATCAAGGTTATGCAGCTCAAAAGAATAAAAGAAATATGGGACAAGATCGTTCTGAGCTATGAAGGAGATGAACAGGTAAAACGAGAAAAATTACAAACCCTTAGAATTCAATATGAAATTCTCAAAATGCATAATGATGAAAGTGTGGCTAGCTATTTCCTACGTATAGATGAGATTGTAAATTGCTTGAAAAACTTGGGTGAAGAAATAAAAGAAGTTATAGTGGCTAAAAAGGTTCTAAGATCTTTGTCTCCCAAGTTTGATTCAAAAGTTTCAACCATAGAAGAAAAGAAGAATCTACAAAACCTTACCATGTCACAGCTGCACGGAATTCTAACTACTTATGAAATGAGAAAAGGAGGACCATCAGACAGAAGAGAAGCTGCATTCAAGGCTTCAGGAAAAGGAGATTACTATGAGTTGGTACATATGTTAGAAGAAGAGGAAGAATCAAATTTTGTCAAGAATCTTCAATGGGGAACTGGTAGATTAAGAGGTAAGCTGCCTTTCAAATGCTTTGCTTGTGGAAGAGTCGGTCATTATGCTGCAAAATGTCCTCATAAAGATAAACTGGACAAAGGTAAGGAACCTATTAGATGGAACCGAAAATAGAATGTAAATAAGAAGATCTATTACACGCATGAAGACAATGATGGATTGTCAAATAGTGAAGAAGATGAACAAGGTAATGATAATAGGCTCTTGATGGTTTTTTAAGATGATTTCTTGGATGCTATAAATGAAGAAGGTCTTTATGAAGAAAATTATAAACTTAAAGTGTGTTTAGAGGAAAAGAATATGATTATAGATACTCTCACATTCCAACTTGCTGAAAAAGATAAACACAATGAAGAATTAGAATGTGAAATTGTGGGACTTAGAAAAGAAATTGAGAAAACAAAAGCCCTTAATCTCAGATTTGATAAAGGATCTGAAACTTTAGATGAGATTATCAAAGCGTAGCTTTCTCCTCTAATCAAGATAGGTCTCAGTTATTCCGAAGAAGCATCTCAAGCTCAGAAGCAAGCACATAAGCCATCCACCTCCAAAATTTATCTTGATGCAGCACGGAGAAGTGAAAAGGTTGAAAATCGAAAACAAAAGCATAATGAAAACTATCAGATAAATCAGGGACCATTTTCTTCAAGAATGAACAAAGATTACCAAGTAATTCGGGGGCAATCTACTTCAAGGATGAACAGAAGCTTCAATCAACCTCGGGTAAATCATTCTCATTTTGGCTCAAGAATGGAAGTCAATAGAAACTACAATCAATCAGTTGGTAGGTTTGATAATCGCAGGAATTTCTTCAATGGCCAATGTTTCTCTTGTCATAACTTTGGTCATAAAGCTGCTCAATGTGTTGGCTACAAAACCATCATGACTAGGGAAGATGAAAAACAAAGAAGTATGACTGGGATCATGAAAAGGACCTACAGTGACTTCTCGGCCCTTGAAAATGAAATAGAATGTTCTATTTGTAACAATTTCGGTCATGAAGATTCTTAATGCAGGAGCAGGTTTCGGCAAACAACTCAGAAGGAGCCAGCTTCATTGAATCCCAAAACATGGAAAAAGAAAGAACCACAACTGGAAATATGTGGTATAGCCTTATATGCGGAAGGATGGGAAAATCAATGGTACATTGACAGTGGATGCTCAAAACGTATGACAAGTGATAAAGAAAAACTTCAGTCATATACTACCTTAGAAAGGGAAAAGAAGGTCTAATTTGGAAATGACACCCCTGCATTCATAAAAGGTAAAGGTTCTGCTCAGTTGAAAAAGAAGGTCAAAGATGGAAATGTTATGTATGTTGATGGCTTAAAGCATAATCTATTGAGTGTCAGTCATATGTGTGATCAAGGAACTGAGGTAATATTTAGATCAAATGGATGTATTGTTCGTGAGCTTGACACAGGAAAACCAATGATCAAAGGCACAAGAGCTCCAAATAATTTATACATATTCAAAGAAGGAGAACACCAATGCTATCTGAGCAAGAATGATGAACACTGGCTATGGCATAGGAGATTGGGGCATCTTAGCTTCTCCTAGATAAGGAAAGCATGCAAATATCAAGCAGTTCGTGATCTTCCTAACATCGGAATTCCAGAAAATACAATATGCAAATCATGTCAATTTGGCAAGCAAACCAGAACTAATTTTCCTGAGAAGGAAGGATTAGCAAGCAGACCACTTGAACTTGTTCACATCGATATATGTGGTCCAACTAGGAAGAGGTCACCTCGAGGAGAAGAGTACTTCATATTGTTCATTGATGACTTTTCAAGGATGTGTTGGATAGGACTCATGAAGTATAAAGATGAAGCCTTTGAAAAGTTCAAGTCATTCAAAGCATTGGTTGAAAACGAATCAGATCGCAGAATCAAATGTCTCATATCAGATTGAGGAGGGGAATTTAACTCAGATGAATTTTTCAATTTTTGTGAAGAACCTGGAATAAGAAGGGAATTCTCAGTTGCAAGGACTCCTCAGCAAAATGGAGTAGTGGAAAGGATGAACAGAACGGTTCAACAAATGGCTCATGCTATGCTTGATGAGTCTGGATCTCCTGCAACCTTCTGGGGTGAAGCCGCATTTGCCGCTATTACTATTCTCAACAAGACAGACGTTCGAGTAAACAAAAATTAGACTCCTCATGAACTTTGGTATGGTAAGAATCCCACGGTAAAACACTTCAAAATTTTTGGAAGCAAATGCTACATTAAAAGGACTGATGAAAATCTTGGCAAGTTTGAACCTAGAGAAGATGAAGGCATTTTACTTGGCTACTCTCCCCACAACAAATCCTACAAATGGTACAATAAAAGACTTGGCAAAATTGCTGAAAGCATTGATGTAGTGGTTGATGAAGAAGGAAGCACTCCTAGAGAGGTAAAATATGAAGAATTTGAAGATGGCGAAGACTATCCATCAACATCAAATCAAATTCATGACGAAGAAGAAACCCATGAGGCACCAGAAGAACAGATAAGGATAGAAGAAAAGACTCCATCTAGATACGTTCAAAAGAATCACCAGGATTCTCAAATTTTGGGGCAGAAAGAGGTAGGTGTACAAACAAGAAGAACCATTTCAAAAGCTTAAAGCTATCTAGCATTGCTCTCCTCCACTGAACCGCAAAATGTAAGAGAGGCTTGCAAAGATGAATGCTAGGTCAATTCCATGGACGAAGAACTCAAACAGATTGAAAAGAATAACACTTGGGAGTTGGTTCCTAGACCAAAAGATAAGAATGTCATAGGGACAAAATGGATTTTCAAAAATAAGCTAAATGAAAATGGAGAAGTGGTTAGAAACAAGGCAAGACTTGTTTGTAAAGTGCATGCACAATAAGAAGGCATAGACTTTGAAGAAATTTTTGCACCAGTTGCCAGACTTGAGGCTATAAGGATGTTCCTTGCTCTCTATAGCTTTTAGAAGTTCAAACTATTTCAGATGGACGTAAAATATGCCTTTCTGAATGGGGACCTAGAAGAAGAAGTATATATTGAGCAACCAGATGGATTCATCCTTGGAAATGATCCAAAACTTGTATGTAGACTTAAGAAGGCACTCTATGGTCTTAAACAAGCTCAAAGGGCATAGTACTATCATCTGGACAAATACCTTCATCAATAAGGTTTTTCAAAAGGCTCAGAAGATAGCAATCTATATATAAAAATTGATAATGATAAATTGCTAATACTTGTTGTATATGTTGATGATATCATTTTTTGCAGCAGTGAAGAAGCCATGAGTCAACAATTTGCTTTGGTGATGCAAAAAGAATTTGAAATGTCCTTTCTTGGTGAGCTGACATATTTCCTTGGTTTACAAATCCAACAAAATAAAGATGGTATCTTTTTATCACAAACCAAGTACCTAAAACAGATCTTGAAGAAATATGGCATGGAAGACTCGAAACCGATATGTACCCCTATGGTAACAGCATGCAGCCTCAACGCTAATGATGAATCAGCAACAATACATCAACCAACCTATAGATCCATGATTGGTAGTCTACTCTATCTGACGAGAACTCCGCCAGACATCATGCATGCAGTGGGAATAGTTGGAAGATTTCAAGCTAATCCAAAGGAAGCACACCTTTAGGTAGTTAAGAGGATCTTAAAATATATTCAAGGAACACAAAAATATGGCTTATGGTATCCTAGAGATGCAAATCTCACACTTCATGCATATATAGATGTAGATTGGGTGGGTAGCGTGGATGACAGAAAAAGCACTACTTTCTTTATGGGGTCCAGATTAGTATCTTGGTTCAGCAAGAAACAAAGTTCAATTGCTCTATCTACAGCTGAAGCAGAATATATGGCTACTGCATCTTGCTAAACACAACTTCTTTGGATGATGCAAATGGTTGCAAGATTTTCAAATCACATGTAGTCCACCTATTTCCATCTTTTGTGATAACACAAGTGCAATCAGTATTTCAAAAAATCCTGTCATGCATTCAAAGACTAAGCACATACCTATCAAGTATCATTTTCTAAGGGAACAAGTCCTTGAACAAAAGGTCAAGCTGGAGTATGTTCCTTCCAAGGAACAAGTTGCTGATATACTCACCAAACCATTTCCCAGGTAGAAATTTGAGTACCTTAGACAGAAACTGGGGGTAGTGGATGCATCATCCTACTGTTGAATCTTGTTTGTTTTAGAGAAAAGTGGTTGTACGCAAGTTTCATGAGGTGGAAATGCGTACATTTGCCGGTTTATGTGGGTACAGTCGTGTATATGCTGGGTTAGGCTCTGGGTAAAAAGAGTCTGATATGGGTCTGACAGAGACCATCCAGCTCAGGTTCAAGGGGATCATATATTCTTCTAATAATGCATTGTTGGCATTATCTTAGAAAATCTTGGTTCGATTTCACAGTTGTTTTTGGTTTCAGGAGGAATATAAGCAGAACGAGATCAATGGTTGATGGTCTGAAGGTTGATTGTTAGATACTTTTGATGATAGTTGTTGATAGCTTTCATAGTCTTGTTGTAGAAATTTTTGTCTCTATGTCATGTATTTCTTTTCGTATCAAGGTCATGTAACGGCCTATTTTGGGTTCCCCACTATTCCTGGGATGAATGATGTAATTTTCTTATTTTATCTTGTGTGTCCCCATTTGATTGGGAGGATGAGTCAATATTTGTATCTACCCACTTAGTTGGGAGATGTATGTATGTATGAGTCTTTGGTGGTAAGAAAAGTCTTGTTGAAGATCATCTTCTTGCAGATCTTGCCTACAGTCAAGGGGAGCTTGGACAATATAGCAAAGCAGAGATTTCAGCATGTTCTGAGGGGGAGCATAACCCTTTGCCCTTGATGTCAAAGGGGGAGGATGATTTTGAGTGACTTGGGGTTGCCATCAAGTTCAAAGGGGGAGATTGTTGGCATTATGACACAGGTTTTGTTCTATAGCACATGTGTTTTCCTTGATGGCAACTCTCTCAAATAGCAGATCACAAGTTTAGGCACTCAAAGAATGAAGAAAATGTGAAATCTGCAGGTTCTTGTTCACTACGATGCGGGCCTTGGCTGGTTCTACATGTACGCCATTCAGAAGATGCGGACATGTTCGCAGGTGTTCCGAACAAAAAGTGCGAACCTAAAATGCACGGACTTTCATGCAATGTGCACACGTGGGAATTCTTATGGTTGATCCATGGTATTTAGTCCAACATTTTTGATCCTATGGTTTTGGTCCGTGGTTTTGCATCTAAAATATTGAACCCAGGTTTTGGGTCCCTAGTATTGGATCTCTATAGTTTTGATCCATGGTTTGAGTAAGGTCTAGGTTATAAAAAGGAAAGGAGATCATTTGACTGTAGACAAGTGTGTGTTGAATATCTTAAGAATAGGAAGATCTACAATTCTGGTGATCGGCTGGCGAGTTATAGCTAGATCTAAATCTAGGAGAAACTTGAGCATTACAAGTCGGATCTATTGATGGGTCGAGATATCTTGGGCGCATGACCAGATCTGTAAATTTGGAAGTCTGGGTTATAATTGAAGACTGATAAATTGTTTATACCTGAAGGTTCACATGCGTGAAAACAACGCAAGTGCTGAAGTGCACAGGCCAGAGAAATCCGCAGGTGCAGAGGTGCGCAGACCAGAGACAGGCGCAGGGGCGGCTGTGCATAGGTGAGCCGTAGGCATAGGTGCAGAGTTACGCAGGTCGGAGACAGGAAGAGGTGCGGCTGTGCGTAGGCAAACCGCAGGCACAGGTGCAGAGGTGCGCAAAATCGACATACCAGAAGTGTGGAGACCGGCAGGTTTCTGTTGGTGAAGTTGCAGACTTTTCTTGAAATTTGTTTTAGCTGCTTTTGTCTTTTTTGCAATGTTTAGGATTCTGAATTGGTGTCTGGTTGCTATTTTCTAAGAAGTTATTGATTCAGTATTTGTACAAGGAGTTGATTGATTGTAGATCTATTTGATGTTTGATTGATATTCATGGATCCAGTTTGAAAATTTATGAAACGTGGTCCCTGGAAGAAAAGAGAAGGTTGAAGCCTTAAGTAGGTCAGCACCTAGGTACTAGTACCTCAGCTAGTACAAGAGCTAAGGGGGTTGTAGCTACCTTCCAGGAGAGTCTGGAGAACGAGAGAAGGTTGTAGCCTTCTGCGGGTTGAAGCCTGCGTACTAGTAAATGACTGCACTAGTACATAATCATTGTAAAAAGAAGTTTCTAATTGAAAGAATATAGAGACATATTGCAGCAGGTGGTTTTCACCCACATTGGGTTTCCACTTTATATCTGGTGTTCTTTGGTGTGACTGTCTATTTTTCTTGTTTCTGTTCATTATTATATGGTTCTGACATATAGATCAATGGTCAACATATGAAGAATAAATTAAATTATAAATCTGGAAGATATATGCAAGTTTCAATATTCAGATCTGCAAATGTTTGTATAAATTGAAAAGAGTTTAATAATATTGATTCAGCCCCCCTCCCAGTATTATTTCCAATAGTTTCTGGCCCTTCGATATATGTACATAGCATTTCAGGTGTCTTCCTAATATGGGGTGGGTTTCATAGTGAGCAAGGTATCGAACATTGAAGTCACAAAAAATGTAACTTCAATTTAAACTTTCGCGAGTGGAAAACACATATTTTGCGATAAGGTTCGTTAAATCTGCTTTTATTTTAAAAAAATGCTTTTTGCTTGCAATAATATGGATAGAGAATGTGGGGTTAACTCATCTCATTACATTGATAACATAAAATTAGTTTTAAAATTAGTAAACGAGTGAATTCTATAGTTGATCATTCCACTCTTATGCTTGTAGTGACTGTATGTAAAAATGCGTTGACAATCATGTCAAATTTCTAGTCGATCTTATGATAGAATTCAGCGCAGTATATCTTGTACTAAGTAAGAGAACACAAAGCTACGTGTTTTGATATAGATTTTTTTTTGAAATATTTTGAATATTTAGCTTTGCTTCGCATCTAAAGTCCTGTAAAAATAAATAAAATAAATTAAGTTTTGTTAAACGAATATGGAGTTTAGTAACCCGATTCTTTAGGATATTGCATGTTAACCAAAAATTATGAGCGATAAAGTGAAATTCAGGTTATTTCTTTGTAATGAGAAAAACATTTTAGAGAAGCATTGTAAAGAGGGTGTGAAGAAGATATTACAAAAGATAAAGTGTAAAGGAGGAAAGCAGGTAAATTTTGTTAAAAGGCTACGGTATAGCAATAATATATCAACATGGAGGTGAGGTTGGATGATCAGAGGTCGGGGAAGGTTTACTTGAAATACAGGTGATTGCAATTTGCGACGTATTGTATAAATAAACAAAATAAAAGTAAAATAAAATGATTGCTAGCACGAAAATTGAAAATAATGATATTTTAACCATATTTAGACCTAAAGTAAGTTGGGATGGTATTGCATACAAGTTAGTGGTAGGAGTGAGCTCGACCTTGACCTACAACATAGTTCATGTAGGGCGGATTTCGAGAGTGGGAAGTCGAACAAAAGGAAAGTAAGAGAAAGTGATTGGTGGCACGAAAATTGATAAAAAAATATATTGTATTCATAGTCAGAGTTGAATTTAGTTGGGTAGTCGAAAGTCGGGATTGTATTGCATATAAGTTAGTTGGAGGGGGGACCCCCATCCCAATGTACAATGTATTCGATTTAGTTTATATATATATCAGTAATGTTATTTTCCAAGGAGTTTTAGTTGAAATACTCTTTTAAAAGAAAAAAAATATATTTCAAGAATTTTATTTTTTTGAAACTATGTTAAAATAATGTTTTTTTTTTAAATAAGTGTTTTCAAAGGATATTTTTAGCATATTTAATATAATAATTTGCATGTTTAGTAATATAAGT
Organism: Pinus taeda; assembly: GCA_000404065.3. Classification (NCBI taxonomy): domain Eukaryota; kingdom Viridiplantae; phylum Streptophyta; class Pinopsida; order Pinales; family Pinaceae; genus Pinus; species Pinus taeda. Next base: position 152,627 of record APFE030499583.1, on the reverse strand, counting down.
ATTTTTTAAGAATTTTATCCTTTTCAATGTCACATACAATATTTGATTTGGTTTCAGGAAAGTTGTTGATTTTCTCATGGATCCAAGTATTTGGAAGTTTCTGCCATTTCAGATTCTCAAGCTTATATTTCATTGGCTTCCTTTATTGGTGCTGATAAAATTTCGATTGGTTTGTAAAGAATGGAGTATTCTATTGTAAAACCTAGTTTTTGTCACTGCTTTCAATCGATGTGCCGACATAGAATTTGGATTTATTTTTTTGCTAGCTGGTATCAAGGATAGTTGTTTTGTTGGATCTTACCTTAATGACAAAGGATAAATATATCTATTGGTTTTTCCTTTTTTTTTTTTTCTCTCTGGATATAGAATTCAAAGTACAATTGGATTGATCATTTTGTTCAGTGGTCCTGGAAGCTATTTTCATTCTAATAATTATTTTATAGTAAACCCTTTTAATTTGACCTTTAGAAGTCTTGGACCTCTTACTGTTGGAGAGTGGGGGTTCTTATCTTTGTTCGAGAAATTTAGTCCACAGAAATATTATTGGGTTATGCTAAAACATGTGTGAAAAAACATGGAATCACATTTTTTTATTTGCATGAGTGTAGATATGGTTTGAAGAAGGGCGAAAACTCCTTTTGGTGTTGTAGCACCCCCAAAGGAGGCTATCTTTCAGAAAGGAATGTTTTTTGGTTATATTTAGACAAAGATTATGATGATTTATTAGGTCCCTATACTACTAGTATAACCCCTTATTTTTATTAGTACAACCCCCTTATTATATTTTTGTGCCCATGTAGTCCCCATATTGTTATTATTGTGCCCCATAGAAGACCACTATTGTTATTATTGTGCCCTTAAATTATTATTTTTATGTCGGCTCTGATTATATTATGACCCCTTAGACTCCTATATATAGAAAGGAGGTCTTATCATTTGTATCATCCAAGAATTGTTCATTTGTGTAATGTAAAGGAGTTTTCCCCATCAAAGAGGCTTATTTCTAAGGTGTTTATCTATCTGTTCTATCTTTTTGTGAGCTGGTTTCATAACATTTGGTATCAAATCTTTTGATTCTAGGGTTTCGTTTCTCCAAACAGGTCATCGTGGCATTTTCGATACAACTTTTTCTGCAACATTTCAAAAGCTAAAAAAAACCCATTTTAGAAGAAATCGAGCTAAACCTCCAGCCCGAATTTCAGATCCGGTCGTGCTATATTTTTAGAGATATAATCTGAGGAATTTATGGTTTTTGCTTTCTCCCGAATTACATTCCAAACAGGTCATTGTGGGAAAATCATCATAACTTTCGCTCTGAGCATCAGATTGAATTTTCGTAAGAAGTTACATAAAGTAGACAGATTGTAGTTTTCTTGGGTATAACTTTTAGAACCTAAGGTTGAAACAGTGACACGAGGCACTTTGTACAAGTTATCTCTATTGAAATAGTCTATAATTAGGTCATCGTGGGAGATTTGGCATAACTATTCCTTGGAGAATATAATTGCGATCAGACTTGTGCAGTTAGAAAGAGGACTCAAAGGGCTATTACGGGCCAAAATTACATAACCTAAAGATCTAAATTACAGAGTTACAGTCATTTCAAGATCGAGCTTCTAAAATCAAGAAAAAGTGAGATGAGGAAGTTTGATGACAAGGATCTAGTAAATTGGATACTATAGATGGAGAAATATTTTGATCTACATGGTGTATCATTGTTACAAAAGGTACGTATTGCATCTTCATATTTAGAACCAAATCAATTTTTATGGTATAAAGGGCTTTGTTCTCATAAACCACTTGTTACATGGTCAATTTTCATGGAGGAAATGATATCACATTATGAGGATACAAAGAGAAACACCTTCTTTAGCCAATTGATAAATCTAAAGAATAAGTGTTCAATGGCAGAGCACATTGAGGACTTTCAAAATTTGAATATAGGGGAAAATGATATTCCAGAGAAGTAGAGGATTGATGTCTCCATAGGGACTTTAAAGGATAACATTCAACATGAAGTTCATCTTTGCGAACCTGATTCATTGGAGAGGGCATTCAGGGTGGCAAGAAAAGTGGAAATAAAAAAATGGCAACAAGGAAGTCTACCCCTCACAACTATAAAGATGGAAGTGTTGTTTCTCCTAGCCTTCCACAACCTACAAGTTTGACACCACAATAGTTGGAAAAAAAATGAGTAAAAGGGCTTTGTTACAATTGTGATAACAAATACATTAAAGGTCATAAGTGTGCTGAGAAGAAATTATTTTACA
>APFE030499583.1:118372-149667 GCA_000404065.3 Pinus taeda | reverse complement strand
ATGTCAGCTCTGATTATATTATGACCCCTTAGACTCCTATATATAGAAAGGAGGTCTTGTCATTTGTATCATCCAATAATTGTTTATTTGTGTAATGTAAAGGAGGTTTCTCCCTCAAAGAGGCTTATTTATAAGGTATTTATCTATCTTTTCTATCTTTTTGTGAGTTGGTTTCATAACATGATTACCCTTCGTATGGTTACATTATCTATTGGTTGGATCTTATAAGAAATGAGTTGGATTTTTCATTTGTTCCTTTCATTGACATATCATGTATGTCATTAGGATTATACAAGAACTAGCTGGTTTATCTTGTAAACAATGGTTCTATATTTTTTTGGCCGCTTAAAGAGAGAAAATGTTGAACTTAGCCAAGCTTCAAATGGATGAAGCTTAGAATATTTTGAATATGACTGGGGGTTCAGATGGAGATTGCTTCATACTATCTCAATGGATATAAATAGTAAATTCCCAGGCTATGTACCTTTTCGTGTAGTTGGAGAAAAAGTACTTATGTTGGGTTGCATGGAAGTGCGACTAAAGCTATATGATTTGGTGAATGGATTATGCACAACAGACATTGGTGATGGTGTCTCCCTCTTAGAAATATTTGGGTTCCATGTCCCATCGGTTGAATTTTTCAATGATGTTATTGAAAATGAAAATGTTTTCTCATTTTTTCCAAATACATATTCTATTGTTGATATACCACTACTGCCTATGGATATCGTGATTTAGCCTTTGATGCTTCAAGATGTTTTTTGGTAGACGTTGTTGCAGATGTCATGTTTATTCAATATTTGCAGAGCTATTTTGGAGATCATTGCAATGTGAATTTGGATTGTTTATTGAAAACACGGTCTTGTTAATTTTTCATATTTTTGTTGGAGATTAGTTTCGTTGATTTTCTATTTTGTAGATCGAACAATGCAATTCAATCTGAATTTTTGTTATGTATATGTGGATTGTATAGTCTTTTTCTATTACATGTATGAAACTATGCAAATGATGGTTCTTTTTGTATTTCAATATTTTAAATATTATATATAATATGGAAGGTTTATTGTTAGTATTTAAACTTATATAGTATTGAAATTTACATGATGTATAAAGTTAGCGAGCATAAAGACTTGAACTTGTTGAAGATGCAACAAGAGATGCAAGATTGAAAATCAAAATTTCTGACAAGCAGTGTAAATGGTGTATGAGGAATAGATTGCAAAATAGAAAGCAAAAAGAAGGAAACTTGCTCAATTTTGTTTAAATGCTCAGGACAAGCAACAGTAAATCCGAATAAAAGGTGTTAATTTTTCATTAAAGTGATGAGCCATTTGAATCACTTCCATGCGAAAATGGAGGTGATGTTGGATAATCGGAGTTAGGGGAAGGTTTTATTGAAACATAAGGGATTGCAATATGGGAGTTAATTGAAAAGAAGGTAAAGAAATCTAAGAGAAAATTATGGTTTGCATGAAAAGAAATAAATAAAATATTTTATTTGTAGTCGTGGCTGAAGCCAGTCGGGTATTCAAATGTTGGAATGGTGTCACATTGAACTTTCTTTCAATGGTGACACCGAGCCTGACGTGATGTGTAGTTAGGGTAAGAACAATGTTTATAGTTGGGAGGTCGAGTGTGAAGAACGTTGTTTTATTTTGTTTGAGTATGGAGCCTGAGCCCACTGTAGTCAGAAGTTGGAAGGTCAGGGGAAAGAGTTTTGTTGTTATGAAATACATAGGTTCGAAGTCCGACTATCATATTTTAATATGTTTTTTTCTACTTTTTATGTTATTAAATTTTTTTAATTTTTTTGAAAAAAAATAATTGTTTACTGAAAACATAGTCATGTGAATACAAATTTGGATTGTTCAATGAAAACTATCACTATAATACAAATTTGGATTGTTTAATGAAAATTGCCATTTTTTAGCTATTAGTGTAATATGAATTTGGACTCTTTAATGAAAACATAGTATTTTAAATTTTTCATATCTTTTTGGATATTACATGCGTTAATCTTCTATTTTGCAAATCAAACAATTCACCTCAATGTCAATTTTTGTTATGTATCTTTGGATTCTATAGAGTCTTTTGATATTTCTTATATGAGACTGCGGAAATGATGGTTCTTTTTATATTGCAATATTTGAAATATTGTCTATATATATGTATGTATTTATAATACGTAAAGTTTATTGTTAGTATTTAAAGTTATTTAGTATTGAAATTTACTTCTTGTATAAAGTGAGTGAATATAAACACTTGAACTTGTTGAATATGTAACATCAAATGCAAGATTGAAAACAAAAGTTACATAAGAATTGAAATATTTTGTTGAACTGTTAAGTGAAGGAACAAGTAACTGTACTTTGAAAAGAGTTCGGTACCTTGTTTCATGTGAGAGAGCGAATGAATATCACTGGAAATAGTATCAGTAGAATAAGGATCAATAAATGCATGCAGAATAGCCACTTATTCACAAAATAAAAGAGCTTTAATAAATCATCAACATGATGAAACCAATAATCGTAAGTATGGGAACATGAGTAGTATCATGGGAAGAACATTTGCTTGAAATGTTTGTCTATGTGGATGTTGAAGATGTTGAAATTTTTTTACTGTATCGAATTTTTCTAACAATAGTATTCTTTGGGAACATTGTGTTTACAAAGAGTGTGTTCATGTAAGTGAGAACCAAGAGTCCTTTTCAAAAAACGTAAGAAATGGAGTATTGGAAGATGGGCACAATGATTCCAATGAATAATTTGCTACATTTGGTTTATTTGGTGATAGCAATATGCTTAGTGACATGGTTGGGAATTTCGATCATTTTGTTGGCAATGTGGGGTGGGGCGTTTCTTTTAGCAACTATTTATTGAATATCTTGAGTCCTTCGGAATCTGTGCGTGCTCAGTGTCTTGGAACAGAACAGGTGCTTGATGTATTTTTTTTTTTGGATAGATTTTGACATCTGAATGGAATATATTAATTATTGTATGTTTTTCTTATTTCATTTCTTTGTGCAGAACAATGTTTTAAGGAATATTGGTACAAAAATATAGGTAGAAGGAACACATCCTTTGTTTGTTCCTCAAGTGCAAGCTTGACCATTAAATTTCCAAAATTCATTAAATCGTGAGAACGTGTTAAGAAATTTATGGCAGAGAGATAAATTATTACTGAGATTTACCGAGATTTACAGAGATGAATAATAAAATAGGCAGCAAAAATACACATAAATATTATACACATAATATTTATCTAGGAAAAGCCCAAATCTGGGGAAAAAACCCAACCCAATGAGATCTCAGTAGCATTGGCCAAAACCCTGGCCAATCCAGCCAAGTGAGCCTTCACCACTCACCTCCAGGCCTCTCTTACAATGAAGTATTCCCAAACTTTATAGGCTCCATTTCATGCAATACCATGGACCATAATACCATGGGTACATTATATCATGTGCTCAAAACCACTACTATTTAACCAAGTTAACCTTGACTCAAACCCCGAGTCAATTTTACCTAACAGAACGATGAACTCTTTAACAACAATTTTCAAAACTTGGGTGTTTCACGGAAATAAAATTTCATTGAAACATTTGTTTCCTCGGATGTTGTGCATTTCCTAGTTATCCATGTTTTGTGAATATTTTTTGGTATTAATCTTCTTTTGGAACATTGTGTTTACATAGAGAGCATTCATGGAAGTAGAAACGGGCAATGCTGCAGAATTGATGGAAGATATGTAATTGTGCAAAAAAGAGGGCAATGATGCATTTCAACAATTTGTGGTGTCTTATATTTTTCCTTATAGTAGTATGATTGCTGGGATGGTTAAAAATTTGTGACATTCAATTGCAAATTTCGAAATAAGAATTTTTCGAGGAAATTCTGTAGACAATATTATTATTGGTAGAGAATCTATGCAGACTCCCTTTTGTCAGACAAGATAGGTGCTACAAGTGGATCTACTATCGTGGGATTTGTGCATTTGAATATATATTTTGTAATTTATTAATGCATCTTTTATTTTATGTTTTTTTGCAGAATAATATTCGAGTGAATAGTGGTGGAGAAATAAATTCACAACTAAGGAAACCTTTATTGGTTGGTCAAGTTCAGCTTCAACAACGAAATTAACAGTAAAATGTATGTGTTTTTTCTATTAACTGATTTCATACTTCAAAAAATTAACTTGGATTTTTTTATATGTTTCGTTTTGGCATTATGATTTATAATTTATGTAAGTAGAACAAACCTAATTGCAACCAATATAGAACAATGGATTCCCATCATTTTATGGAAACAAATTTTCAAGCCAATGCTCGAGAATGGCAAAAATTTTCACATCATCCTCAATTTGGATTGTTGTTTGGTAGAAAAAATGAAAGTGAACTCCATCATTTTAGCAAAGGGATGATTGAGGTGCATAAAAACTTACGGTGTAGGATTTATAACTTCATTGTTGTGCAAATGTGCCAAATCTATAATGAATCTTATCTTGGTATACAAGTTGTGAGATGGCATGAAGGGCCCATCTATAAAATATGTAAGAATGAGAAAGGCGCTCATTTGTTTCTCGCTTTAACAACATGGATCCTAGTGAAAATCCTGAAGTTCTAAGAGTTTTGATGCAGGTTGAAGAAATGCTAATAGCACAAGTGTATCCAATATTGTAAGTGACACATGCTCATGGTGTCCAGTATAAATATAGTAGGCATACGATTAGTTTTCCACAAGATATATATTTGATTTTAAAGAATCTTCCACGATGTGTAGAACAACTCCATTTTTTGGTTGTCAGAATGCATGGTGCTAAGCCAAAATATTATGAATGTTATGTCAAGAGACAACGGGTGGTGGATGCATTACTTTACAAAATTTATATGGATAAATATTACAAGGATGTTGAGATTGATATGGATTTTGTTGTTCTTTTTCCTGAATGATGTACTAGTTTGTCTAGAAGGCTACAATATGTAGATAATGATATGGGTGAACAGGAAGAACCGATGAGGAGATTAAAATGTTGAGGACTAGTGGTTTGCATTGTCATCTATCATTTTTTCTTTCTCGGATCCCTAATGAATGCATGGAAGTGGAACAAATAAGAAGATTCATTGAAAACATAGATTCTAGAGTCGATGAACTAGTGGAATGGCCAGATATTAACACATCTCCCATAAATGAATAAAACATTGAAGGGTTGTTATACATGTAATTTCCAACTTTGTTTCCCACTAGTGATGCTGATTAGTTACATCCACGATTTTTCAATGTTGAAATGCATGAATATGGTTTACATCTACTTAGGTATTGTGATCAATGATTTGGAAGGCATACTCTATCTTGATGTTTCCTCTTGAATATGATTATGCACCATCATATCTAGGGAATAACTTATTTCTTTTTGAAAAATAATATCCATGAGAATACACCTGAAACTATTCAAGAGTTTCCTCAAGAACTCGTGGATCTTCCTGGCAATAAATTGGCTGGGAAATTAATGCATTTTGATTATTGTCTTAGGGGTACAAGGGAATATTGGAAAAAGTTTCATTCTGAACTCACTGACATTATCACGCAATTGGGTTTCCCAACTTAGTTTTTACATTAAGTGTGTCTAACACTAAGTGACTTGACTTGAATTGTCTTATGCCTTAAAACACACATTGTCATCCACAAAATGGAAATGTGAAAAAAATTGAAAATGTTATTTAGTACCTACATATTGTTGCTAAATATATCCACCAAATATTTAATATATTTTGTGAGTTGGTTATTGAGAAATATCTTAGATATAAAGACTTTTGGTATAGGTTTGTGCTTGTTTCTTTTGTCGTATTGTTTATGGATTTGTGTTTGTTAATTTGGTTGGTTTTTATATGTTAACTACAAGTTTTTTTTTTGGCAGGTATGAGTGGAAACACAAGGGTTCAGTCCACATCCATTGTTTCTTGTGGCTACCAGGACCTCTGAATATGGAAACACTAGACTGGTCCAACCCTTTCAATGTTCATGCACTGAAGTGATACTTTGACAAATATGTAACAACCTAGAATCCATGCGACATCCATCGTCGAAATTTCATGGTTCCTCGAAGTGTTAATTATGACCCGTTCCCTTTGAAAACCTCACAAATATTTTCATGCAATCCTTATGAATATTATGAGAATTTGGTGAACAGAGTTCAAAGACACACAAAATGAAATGTTGATACCTATTTACGAGAAAAGGGATATATCCTTTCATATCATTACGATGCTCCATGGGAGTTCCATGATGAGTCTACAATGTTCATAGATGAAAAAGGTAGAAAGAAATATGAACCAAAATGAAACAATGACTGTTTACATGTCCACAATGTTGATTTTTTGACATTGTGGCACGAAAATGTTGATTTTCAAAAAAAAAATTATTGACATGAAGTATTGAAAAATATTGCAAAATATGCTTTGAAGGCAGAAAGAATATTTGAAAATTATCACGTAGTGTTAACAAGGGTTGTAGGTGCAGGTGGATTTAGTGCTCCTGTGTTATCTACATATAGAAGGTTTCTTATAGAAACACTTGTTGAGAATGTCACTGGAGCACAAGAAACCTTCCATATGTTACTAAATCTACCTCTTGTTCTGTGTAGTCACACTTTTTTTCCGTTGAATGTTGGTAAGAAAGTATTCCAAAAACTAGCGATGCAATCTAATGAAATTTCATGTGAGAATAATTTTGTTCATATTGATCAAAACCAACCCCATTTTCTACAACGTTTGTGTTTGATATAAACAACAAGATCATGGATTTTTCATGCCTAGCATAGGAATGAGGCATGGAAACCATGAAATGTGCATGCTATTATTCATGTGTGGATGTAGTTTTATGTTATTTGTATGAGGAGTTAGAAGAGATTGAAAAATTTGTAGGACTGAGTTGCTTTTGTACATGTCATTTCATGACATTGCTTCATATATAAGACTTTCAAGTGAAAGTATCATTGAGAATTGGAGGAATCTAATATATCATGCGTGGCATGTTGATCGAGGTCCTTTGCAAAAAGAGACTAATGAAGAGGATGTTGAGTCCCCTATTCATGAAGATAATGTTGATCGAGATTTTGAAGAGTGGTAGGTTCTTTCCAAATTATTCCTCCAAACAATGTTAACATTTCTGACCTTGACAATCTTGGTAGAAGGTACTACGATATTCATTATAATTGGAAAGAAACAATGGTTCCAAATGAAATTGTAGGATATTTTATTCATTTTATAAAATATGACCAGTGTGTAGGTGTTGTTAATGATAACTGAATTGGGGAGATAATAGTGCCATCTTTCTCTTTATCGAAGAAACAACGAACTGCTTTTGAAATTGCTTTACGCCACTTTGTTGATGCTAGAAGCAATGATCCTTGGAAAGTGATTATTCAAGGAACAAATGGATTTGTAAAATATTCTCTTATTCATTGCATTTCTCATGCTCTTTATGCTTTTGCAACAGATAATAGAAGTCCACTTTTGTTGCTTGCTCTTAATAGCTTTTCTACTTCTAATATACATGGGAAAACAATACACTCAACCTTAAACATTCCTATAAAAAATATGAAAAGTTGAATGGGAAAGCCCTAGCAAAATTTCAAGAAGAAATGAGGCACATTTGTTATGTTCAAATTAATGAAATGAGATTTATAGGTCCAAGGTTGTTTATACATATAGATTCCCATTTGTGAGAAGCCTTTCTTGAAAACAAGGATTCTCCTTTTGGCGGGAGGTCCATGATTCTTGTGGGTGACCTCGGGAAATTGCCTCATGCTAAGGATAAACATTTGTGTGCAGGAAAAAATAGGAAAAGTGTCTAGGGAAAGCTTCAATATTGTTGTGAATTTGGATAAAATCTTCAGGCAACATGGAGATGATCCTAGACAAGCATCTTTTGACAATATTTTAACTAATATTAGAAAAGAAGACCCTTTTCTACATGATTTGGATCTTCTCATGTCACGTGTTGACAATTTCCTACATCTAGAGGTAAAGAGTTTATTTGATTATTCATTTCACATGTTTGCAACAAATAATTTTGTCAACCTGCACAATCGGAAGATCCTAAAATCATTAAATTATCCAATTGTGAAGTGTGTTGTAGAGCGTACCAAAATAACAAAAATAGTTGAAAATGATGATGATGTGTTGGAGCATTAAGTGGAGACTGTGTCATGTTGACATGTAATATGTGGGTTGAAGATGAGTTGGTTAATGATGTGTTTGAATATATCAAAAATATTTTCTATATTCTTGATTCGAAGTCATCTGAGCTTCCAATGTTCTCTACTGTTACTTTTGAATTTATATAGGTGTTCCATTTAATATAAATTGTCCAAACATTGTGACCATAACACCTATTTTTAGAGGGAATCTTAAACATATTCCTTTAAAAATGGCGCGGGCCTTCACTATACAGAAATCACAGAGGATGACTTTGCAACGAGCTACTGTAAATATAAGAGATAAAGAGAGGCATGGTTTGATATTTACAACTACATCAAGAGTGAAATTGTTGGATAATTTATGGATTTTACCACCTTTTTGTTTTCAATTTTTTTCTAAAAAGAAAAGAAATGCATATGTCACACTTAGGAAGAAAGAGGTGGAACGTTTAAAGTCCATATCATTGTAACATATTTGTTTTCTTTAATTACAATATTTTTTTCATAAATACATTTGCATGTATTTCTAGAAATAAATTGCTTGGAAATAAATTTTGCTCAAAAGGAGAAAAATTAAGCGCATTTTCATTTGAATATGAGTCTTCACAATCAAATAGATATGTAATAGAAAAATGAGTACAATTTGCTTTGGCAAAGAAAATAAAATGCAAGATATCTTAAGAAGTGTTGAACACAATATCCTTTCATTTATATGGAGATAGACATGAATAAAGTCAACAATTGAGTAATAAATACATCCATTAATAAATTGAAGTGATGAAAACAAATCAATGTGATAGCTCGATACCCATTAAAATCAGAGTTTTGTTCTACAAAAAGATTTCAGTTCAAAAATTGATTGGGAAATACAATTGTTGTTCCAAAAATATATTTGCATGTGATGTTAGAAATAAGTTACTTGAAAGGAACTTATGTTGAAAATGAGAATGATTAAAAGAATTGTAGTTTGAATATCATGATTCACTATTAAATATATATCTAATCAAAGAACATATAAAAATTGCTTTGACAAATAAAATAAAATGTAAGGTATCCTAAGAAGCGTTGAACATAATATCCTTTTATTCAGCCATAGTTAAACATGAATAAAATTAATAATTGAGTACAAAACACATCCATTAAGAAGTTATAGTGATGACAACAATGGTCCGCATTGGAATCAGACTTTCACTTCAAATTGTGACTTGGAAATACAAATCTTGTTCCAAAAATATATTTTCATTTAATTCCATAAATAAATTACTTGGAAAGAACTTATGTTCGAAACGATAACGATTAAGTACATTGTAGTTTGAATATCATGCTTTATTATGGAATAGATATGCAATAACATAACAAATAACAATTTTCTTTGATAAGAAAAAAAAGGTGTAAGATATCCTAAGAAGTGTTTAACATAATATATTAATATTTATCTAGAGATAAACATTAATAAAGTTAAGAATTGAATACCAGATACATGCATTAACAAATTAAAGCGAAGATGGGAAATCAACGTCATAGCTCAATACACATTCAACTCTGAGTTTGGTTCTACAAAAACTTTCACTTAAAAAATTTGATTGGGAAATACAAGTCTTGTTGCAAAGATATGTTTGCATGTGATCCAGAAAAAATAACTTGAAAAGAAGTTATCTTGAAAAAAAGAGAAATCTAGTGCACTATAGTTTCAATATCACGTTTCATTTTCAAATAGATATGGAATCACATAACATAAAACAATCTACTATAGTTTCAATATCACGTTTCATTTTCAAATAGATATGGAATCACATAACATAAAACAATCTACTTTGATAGAGAAAATAAAGTGTAACGTATCATAAGGAGAATTTAAGAGAATGTGATAATATTAAACCAAAGGAAAACATGAACAAGGTTAAGAATTCAGGACCAGATATATCCATTATGAAATTAAAGTGAATACAGGGAATCAATACCATATCTTAATACACATTCAACTCAGATTTTTGTTTTTCAAAAAACTTTGACTTGAAAAATTGCTTGGGAAATACAAGTGTTATTCGAAAAATATATTTTCATGAAAAACTAGAAAAAAATAATTTGAAAAGAACTTATGTTGAAAAGGAGAGCATTTGAGTGCACTATAATTTCAATACCAGGCTTCACAATCAAACTGATATGCAATGAAAAGAAAAATAGCAAATTGATTTGAGAAAGAAAATAACATGTAGCATATCCCAAGAAGTGTTGAGAACAATAGGATAATACTCCATTAGAGATAAACATGAGTAAAATTAAGAAATGAGCAACAGACACATCCATTAAGAAATTAAAGTGATAAGAGGAAATGAATGTGGTAGCTGAACACATATTCAACTTTAAGTTTTCATATTAAAAAAACATTGACTTTAAAAAATAGTTTGGAAAATAAAAGTCTTGGACTTCATCCAGATATTGACCCTTACTCTAATGTAAGAGGTCATATAAATACTAATGAAAATAAGAAAAGTGTGTTTATTTGTATCAAGAGGAAATGTGAAAAAGTTCTCTAAAAAAAAATGTGTTCTAAAATTTTAATCCTTGTTTAAAGGATTTTCTCTAGGTAAAGCTGGTAGGATGTTCAAGCTTCCTTGTCCTTGTTGGAGTCTTCTTTCTCCATGGTGAGAAAATGTTGTGCATTTTTCCGGATATAATTTGTTGGGCAGCAGAGGCACTGCATAACAGTTTTGGGGCTCAAAGCCTACAATTTTGGGTAAAGGTACGGTAAAGTCTCTGCGAGATGCGCGGAGCGCGAAGTGTAATGAGTCAAGCTAGAAGGTTTTCCACCCAAAAATAATATAAATTGAGTCGGCCTACCCATGGTCCGCAGACCATGGAAATGTATAAATAGAGCAAGGTTCTAGATTTAGGAGTTAGTTTTTGATATGCATTGTCGATCTAAAATGTAATGGGTTTATGAGGCCAGAAGTTTTGGAGTGTTTGTAAGTTCAAGTCAAGGGTGTTGGTTGGTAGATAGAGACTCTGGAACTATGTGCGCGGACCCCTGCAGCTGAGTGCGTAGGGAAGATCTCGATGTATTGGCAAAAGAGTTTATTAAAGATAAGTTGGTTTTGAAATACGGTGTTGATTCTGAACTATTGTGGATCTGGTTAATCTATGGTTGATATATCTGTTTGATCTATGTGATTATGCTTATGTTATGAGTTTATGCAAATCTATAACTTTTCTGGGTGTGCGCACTGGTTATCTCTATTAAATGTTTGCTTAAAGACCGTAAAAAGTAGATCTGATCTATAACAACTCATTAATAATAATTATTAAGGAATTTCCTTGTTCTGGTTCTACGCGGAAGCATAGTGGCATGAAGCCACAGAACGGTGCATGAACCCTCCAGACCACATCAAGACATCCCAAGGGTTTGGAAACCTCGTTCCAACACCCTCCCTTGCTACCTTGGGTGAGACCCCAGTTCGTGCTCTGCGGGCTATTGCCAAAAGGGTCGGTAACTACGGGATTTGTTTGGCTAAATAACTCTTCCAAACCTGGGTCAGACCCCTATAAGCCAACAAATGGTTCCATTTTTGGGGCTAGGATCTACCTAAGGGATGTCTGGTGTCGGAACACTGGAACCCTATAAAGAAAGAGCTTGACGATTGGTTGGATCAGAAGCTTCACGAGTTCGTGGTTCAGGAAAACAGAAACCCGCGGATATCGAAGGAAGAGTGGTTGGATCGTTACATATACATAGATATCCACGAGATCTTCTTCGCGATGTTCTTGATAGAGTTATATGAGTGGATTGTGAGGTTAGCTAACAGTGTGGGAAGGTGCATACTAGATCAACCTATTGTGTGGACTCCAGAATTGGTGCGCATGGCAGAAGCATCTGAAGAAAAAATCGCTCGCACAGTAGATCACTGGTTGGATCGGGTAATAGGGGTTTTATCATTGAATTTGCGATAGACACAACTGTGAGTTATAGTGAAGAAGAAAGGCGCTTTCTCCAAGGGTCGCGGGCAAGTATATCACATCGTTGAATACTTGGATTAAAATGTTGTTATGTGAAAAATAGATTATGCACATTTATTGATGTCTGGCATAACACAAAGCGGAAGAGGTTACCGAGGAACCGAAGGATTAGAGAGTAGTCCTCTGATCTCTATTTCATGAGAAAGCAAGGAGGAGCTCACCAGGTTCTCTCCAAGAAGTGTAGTTCGGTTGATTAGGGGGCGATTTCCACTGATACCACCTCCGTCCATGCCATCACCTACTTCACCTACATCAAATCCATCTTCACCGACCCCACCTCAACCACCACCGAAGGTTGGGATGGCGAGCATAGTCAAGTTTCTGGTATTTAGGGGCATAGGAAATGAGGAACCATGTCAGTTCTGGTTTGTGGTAAAGGCTGTATGGGAAGCTCAAGGCATAAAAGATGATAACATCAAAAAGGCTACTCTGGTTAGCACGCTGCAAGACTGCATGCTGCCTCAAGAAATCATCCAAATGCAGGAACAATGGCGATCCAGGACACATTAAACAGAGAATTTGGTTGACCAAAATCAGAGGCACAGTCGGTTATTGGGTTCAAGGAGATTGCGATGTTACCTAGTGAAATGCCATGGGATCTGGATCAGAGATTGAAAAGCACCATCCACGAGGCTAACATGACATTGACGGATGCACAACAATGCGCGTGGTTTGTGGTGTCTTTGACACCACGTTTGAGGATGATGTTATCATAGAAAAAGATTTCAACCCAAGCTGAAGCATTAGAGACCGCAATGAGGTTGCAAGAAACTCCAATATAGGATCTGGGGTCGGGAGTTCAGCAAATCCACACGCAAATACAAAATCGATGTTTAGAGATGCAAAGTTTGAAACGAGGACATGCGCCTCAGTCAGAAGTGCACGAAGAGGTGTGGTGTATCAAATGTAAGTGTCAGGACCACGATAAGGATCATTGTCAGATCTTTGCAAACTATGTGGCAACGGGGGGACCAATACCGTTGCAACCAGAGGTACAAGCAGGGCCAAGCGCGGCACCCACACTCTGGTGCGTGATCTGTCAGGTGGGAGGAAAGCATGCCACAGACAATTGTCATTTATTACAGAACCTAAGACAACGCCCCCCCCCCTCAACAGTTATTTTGCAACTTCTATAGGATGATGGGCCACGATGAAAGAAATTGCCGAAGTTATGAGATGTTGATGGATCGAACACCTGCTTACAGGATGCAGATGGAGGTGCGTGGGAAGGATCCTGTCGCAGCAATCGCGTGAGATGGATTCCAAGGACGCGGATGGGGGCATAAGGGAATGGGACCCGGATGCGGATGGGGACAATTAATTTGCTATAATTGTGGAGGACCAGGGCACTACGCACGTGATTGCATGAACCTGACCAGAGCCTATTGCCCGTACTATTACCAATTTGACCACGACGTAGTCAATTGCCCCATGCTAATTGCTCAGATGCAGGAAAAAGGGGTGCTTCCGGCTACCCCCACTCAGAATGTCCAAATGATGAAGGCTGAACCGCGCAAGGAAGACCGTAACGTGAATATGATGCTCAGAAGTGGTGCAACTATAGGAGAAGATAAGGGGAAGAAGCTAGAGGAGGGTGCATGGGCTTGTAAGGCCCCCACAAAACAACTGAAATCTAATTTGGAGTGTGCAAAGGAAACATTTATGGAAGCTAAGAAGAGCTTCGTGGAAGGTTCTACTTTAGGCAGCAAGGATCAAACAAAGCTAGAGAGGGATACTTCTATGCTAACTACCTTCTCAGAGACATGCATGAAGTTACTACGGGATGCTAAAGCAGTGAAGGGGCTGCAAGAATTGATAACTAGGTGCGTAGGATCAAATGAACCTAGAATGATATGGAAGCTAGGAAAACATGCATTGTGCACCAAACAGGAAATGCGATTGATTGCCCAGATTGGGTACTATGAGATGGATCAGGTCATTCTGGATTTGGGGTCAAACGTGAATGTCCTACCTAAACAGACCTGGGAGCGCATGTGCAGGCCCACACTACAATGGTCCCCTATCTAATTGCGGATGGTGAACCAACAAAAGATCTTGCCCATGGGAATACTGCAAGGAGTTATAGTAGACATCGATGGTGCAAGCACACAAATTGATTTTGAAGTCATATAAATTGTGGATGACAGTAACCCATATCCTGCATTGTTAGGAATAGGCTGGGCAATGGATATGAATGGAGTCATCAATCTAAAGAAATGAAAAATGATATTCGAAAAGAAAGCTCTCCGCGTAGTGGTTCCGTTGGACCCAGCCAAAGGGGGGCGCTATACTGAGCTAGTGCAGGACGAGGACAGTGACAGTGAATTGGACTATATCTACCACATCACAGTGCAAGATTAGAATCGGGTGAATCCGATAGTGGATGGAAGAATCTCATGGGACCATGATAGTTCCTGCATGTTGGACTCATATCAAGAGATTGAGCGATGGCAGAACTAATTACATGAGGTAACGACACTAAATTGTAACAAGATGGTTAGATCACTACACTTTGTAACAATAGAGGCAAGGGAACGGCCAACTGGTGAGGTTGCCATGAAAGCGAAGGAACCAGTCGACCAATGCAAAATGACAAAGCAGAGACAAAATCCACAGGAAGTGTCCACAGAGGCACCGTGTGCGAAAATTGCTTTAGGAGGGGGTACATGCCCAAAGATGCGGTGGAAGTGGTGCAGATGTCGAAGGCAGGTGCGCAGATAGGTTGGAGGGAAAAATGGGGTAAGCATCCATCACCAGTGTAGGATGCAGGTGTATGTTGTGTAGAAACCCAACCAAATCAAAATCAGAAGTTCGAAGTCACCCCAGCAATCCAGTGAGCAAGTGGTCCACGAAAAATTTAGGAGGGGACTAGGGGGAAGCATGCACATCGTCCGCTCGATCAAGCGTCCCAATGGGGAGTTGCAAATACCGCAGGTTTGATGGGCATATAATAGAAGGTAGAAGGGAGCCCAGAAAAAGCGAGGTAGCAGTAGGCCTCGTGAAATCAATAAGCTATGGGCACGAATAAGAATGAAAAGTGTGCTAACAGGTGAGGGAATCAGCAGGATGGCAAGTAGCGACACCCACATTGGCTACGTGCATCAACATAGAAGGGAACCAGCCCTTGTTGGGCCTCTCGCAGAACTAGAATGGACCGCGAGCCTGCTATCATGGCTGTATCCGCACCTACGGAAAGATACACCCCACACAACATCACACGAAGAAATAAAAGCTCCAAAGGCACTGGAAAGGTGCTTGCAGCCCAGGCTAGTAGGAAAGCTGAGACATTGCACCCGGGGTGCGACCACCTAAATAGTTGTAGAAAGCACAATCCTCACACCCGAAGCAGTTGAAAGAAGGTGTGGGACTATAAACAAGTATGCAAGAAGCTGACGTGGAAAACAGGTTCTGTACAGAGTCATTTGGTCCACAAGATCGCGGCTATGCCTGAAGGGCTGCGCTACTACGAGGAAAGGTCAAAATGTGACCGTTAACACCACTATTCCTGGCAAGAAATTTAAGTTATGGTAGGGAGGAGCGGATGGCAGCCATTAAGATGGGAGTTTTGAGTAAGATTCGAAAATATTTTCTACCTAGACACTGGTACTAAACTGAAAGTGGAGGAAAGGGATCTATTCAAAATTACGTGATCCTCTAACAACCTATGGATGAAACTAGGATATTTGTGATTTGAACCAATGAAGAACAATAAACACTTGGCTACCAGGAACCCCATGAGTACAATGGCAAGAACCCGAGCACGGTTCGCGGAGGAACTGCATCCCACCTAGGAAGAGCCAGATGAAGTGACTCCAGCCCTTGAGGTTCCAAAGTCCCCACGCACACCGTGACCTCGAAAAAAAATTCAGATGATAGGGCTAGTTAGGGTATCACCGAGATTCAACAAAAGGTCAACAGTCAAAAAGGGCAAAGCAGTCACCACCGAACCTGCCGAGGATGATGAAGATTTACAAGCACTGATTGCGCAGATTGAGGCACAGGATGAGGAAGAAGAAGACACGTTCCAAATCCCTTCATTACCCCCATATGTCTCTCAGTGGAATGGGATGACCAAAATACCAAAGGACCTGGATATTGCAAAGAGTACGCTACAGACCCCGCTTCTCCCAGACAAGATAAGGTTTGATGGTTTGCCGCTAGGTTGCATACCAAGTATCAAGTTCAAAGATTGGGATCTAGTGGACAACGACAAGTTCCCCCAATTGGCCATCGACAAGTTACTACCGCGGAAATGGTTACTAGGTGTGGAAAGTTGGGCTTACTTAATCTAAGGTAGATACCCCACTATCACCGTGTGACCATCACCATATTTGTGATCCGAAAGTTTCTCAGTCTAATACATGATGGGTATCTCTGGTTGGAGGAGCCGAATCCGATCATAGCTGATCTAGTCCACCAAATTACACACCTGCCAGTTAAAGGGAACGACCCCACAGACATAGCTAGAACAAGTAGCGAGGTGGGCCTCACAGAAAAAATGAAGTCTAAATACCAGCTGGAAAAAGGAAAGCGTGGGTATGTAATAGCAAGCATCAATGACTCCGCAGTGTAAATCATCAATCAACTACTAGCCAGTAAACTCATGTGCAAGTGTCGTGCAGATGAGGTTCTAGCTCTTGTTGTTACGCTTGCAGAGTAGTGCACAGAAGGTTTTCAGTTCAACTGGGCACAATTTTTATGCGACGAATTTTTGACAAATTCTTAGGAAGCACAGGACAAAGGTAAGACATTTCATTATGCGGCGTTGCTACTATAAATCCTTCTGGTTGCAGGAGAAATACAGCAGGGTAGCCAGTTTCCCAGCATTGAGGACAACCCCCCTGAACCAGTGCGGTATACTTCGCTCTAGGCTACAAAGGATGCAACAAGGGTTTCTAAAATCAATTTTTTTTGGACCTTCATGGAAGGGAGTATCCAAACATGGATCACTCATAGACCACAGATGTCTCCAATGATATACAACAATTTCCAAGCACGACTGAGTTCAAAGCGGACATGCATAACTTATATATCTGGGTGCAGAAGGATCCAAAGTGAGCATGGGTCACACTTCTATTCATTTAAACAAATGATGTCATTTATGAGGTATTAGAAGCATGGCCTCTAGAGTTGCGCGCCCTAGACAAGGCAGTCCTAGAAAAAATGGTAGCACAGTAGCGAAAAATGGAACTCTAGCAGCGACTCACTCAATTGGCAGAAAAGACACGACGGGGACAAAAGGCAGCTTCATAGCAGGAGGCAACCAAGGAACCAATAGCTGAAGAGACCACGACAGATTAGGAACTAGCCATGGAACACGACACACAAAGGGAAAAGGAGACACAGGAATTCATGGCCCATCTTACAGAATCGACCCAAGTCAAGTGGCTGCGTAGCAAGGAATCTCCACACACACAAAAAAGTCAAAAGCAGCGAAGACTTTGGAGAAAGAGTTTATCAAAAGCAGCCAGCCAGCGAGCAATGTCCCTATTGATGCATTGGGAGAGCTAATCATAGAACAAACAACTGTGTTGGGGGATATCCGAGCGTAGTTGCAGGAATTACAGGTGTGACCCTCGGGCGAGGTCATCCTAAATCTAGTAGAGGACATAGTGGCAGCCGAGCAGATGGTGCGCACTCACACAATGAACAGTTTAGCGTTGCTAGCAGGTGCTGTCCTAGTAGAAGTCAGAGGCGAAGAGAATAGTTGGGGTTTGAATCTGGCTACCCTTCCAAGAGAAACATTATACCAACTACAAGATGGGGTAACTAATGAGCTTCGTCCCAAGGAAGGCCGCACCCTCCAAACCTTGACAGAGCACAAGGAAAATTTGGAGCATTTCACTCTCCAGCATGATGACTTGGTCGCACACTACCAAGACGTGGAACAGGCCATGACAAAGGCTTGCAGTAAGGTATTGGAGCTAGATATCCCCGTAGAGCTTCCAACAACTGCCGAGATTCATCACATGCCCACAAGATTCCGTACGGCCCAAGAGGAGGCCACAAAGGCTGAATGGGAATTAAAGTTACAAATTGCAGAGCTAAGGATGAAGGCACTGCCACCCACACCTCTGGAAGTTCGAGAACAATGCCACGGTGAAATTCAGGTGGGACTGGAAATGATAAAGTGCACTATCCAAGATTGCTCGGGACTGTTAGATCAGTCCCTCCTTACGCTCACCTCCCTCCAAGAAGACCCAACCATACAACAAGTAGAAACCGAAGTGCAGGAGTTGCAGCAAGCTTATGACACAGCCTGAGGGGCTGTATAGATGGTTTCTATCACGCAGTGGTTGGCTAAAATGAAGGAGGCCAAGGTTCTCAAGGCACAAGTTGACGCCGCACAACAGAAGGAGGCAGTTCTTAAAGAATGCATCCAACCCTCGATTGATGATGCATTCACAGTATCTACATCCATCAAAGGAAAATTAGCGCACATGCAAGCAGTATGTGATCCCGGACAGGCAACTGCAAGTGATACGGATGCATCAGCGGCTCATGTAGAACAGGTACAGAGGATAGCGGCAGAGTTTGTTGAAAGCACAAGCGATGTGCAAAAATTGCTGACCGACCTCCGTGCAAAGATTACCGCATCAGCCGAGTGACTCAGGACAAGTCACAATGATTGTGTTGGGGGATTGTTGGGTAGCAGAGGCACCGCGTAATGGTTTTGGGGCTCAAAGCTTGCAATTTTGGGTAAAAGTATGGTAAAGGCTCCACGAGATGCGTAGAGCGCAAAGTGTAATGAGTCAAGTCAGAGGGTTGTCCACCCAAAAATAATGTAATTGAGTCGGCCTGCCCATGTTCTGTAGACCATGGAAATGTATAAATAGAGCAAGGTTCTAGATAGGAGTTAGTTTTTGACATGCATTGTTGATCTGAAATGTAATGGGTTTATGAGGCCAGAAGTTTTGGAGCGTCTATAAGTTCGAGTAAAGGGTGTTGGTGGGTAGATAGAGGCTTTGTAGCTGCGTGTGAAGAGGTCTAGTAGAGTTCGCAGCTGTGTGCGCGGACCCCTGCAGCTGAGTGCACAGGGCAGATCTGGATGTATTGGCAAAAGAGTTGATTAAAGATAGGTTGGTTCTGAAATACGGTGTTGAATCTAAACTATTATGGATCTGGTTCATTTATGGTTGATATATATGCTTGATCTATGCGCTTATGATTATGTTATGATTTTATGCAAATTTATAACTTTTCTGGGTGCGTGCACTCGTTATCTCTATTAAATGTTTGCTTAAAGACTGTAAAAAGTAGTTCCGATCTATAACAACTCATTAATAATAAGTATTAAGGAATTGCCTTGTTCCATATCTATGCAGAAGCAGAGTGGCGCAAGGCCACAAAACGGCGTGTGAACCCTCCAGACCACATCAAGACATCCCAAGGGTGCAGAAACATGGTTCCAACACCCTCCCCTGCTACCTCGGGTGAGACCTCAGTCCGCGCTCTGCGGGTAGTTGCCGAAAGGGCCGGTAGCTGCGGGATTTGTTTGGCTAAATAACTCTTTCGAACTTGGGTTAGGCCCCTATAAGCCAATATAGTTAGCCCAATCTTTGTACAACTTATAAATTATTGAGAAGTGGATAGGATGAAAATGATTGATATTGACTTGGCATATTGATATCAAGTTCTGAACAACTCTTTCTTTTTTTTATTTGATTCTAAATTTAGAAATCAGGTTGATTTGCTTGAAGGGAAACTACATAAATCAATGAAAATTTTCTTGATTCTGGGTTTTCAAGTTGTCTATGACTTTCTCCTCATCTGTGGCATTGTATTTGAGACAATGTTCCATTGACTCAAATTTTTCTTCTTTTAATGGTTTGGATCCTAATAAATCGATTTTTTCTATAAAATTTGTTCCCATCTCCCATACTAACAGACATGTTCAGTGGTCCTTTTGATGCATTATTTGATTTATTTCGCCTCAAACTGTCGTTGACTCAAAGAAGAAACATTAGTCTTTTATCCATTTTAGAGACTTTGGAAATGCTATGAGCCTGAAGCTTTGTTTCCCATTCTAGAATTGATGTTAATTTTTCCTTAATGTACTTGTTTTCTTCGACTAAATCTTCAATTCTCTCTTCAAGATCCAAATTATCTTGATAAAATTTATAAAATTTGTCCATTTGTCTATAAAAATTAACATGGTATTTCCTCATTATTTGGCTAACTTGTATTTCCCGCGCCTTAAAAACCTTCCCACTATTTTCCTCTTCGTGATTTTGACTTGAATGAGACTTAAGAGTTTAAATTTCTTCCTCACTACTATGTTCATGGTTTCAATGTTGTTGTTAGATTCTTCCTTCAATATTCTATTTGTTATTCATGTTCCTTTTTGGATTTGCTGGATCTCTATAGATTGTTTTAGTTTCAATTCATTCAATTAATTTTGGAATTGATTTTGTAATTTTTCTCTTTCAATGGTGAACCCACCTACAAGTGCTATAGAATGGTTTTGCCAACTTTATTCATTGAATGCTTTACTTTTCTTTTTTTCACTTTCCAGACGTTTGACCTTCTCTAGTCTGTTCTTGTAGTCTATAGAAATTTCACCAACATGGTGTTGGTTATAATTGACAAAGGCTCCTAGAGCCTAAGAGGATTCATAAATTTTTTCATCAACATTTCTTGTTGCTTGCCAGCTGAATTTTGAAATGGTTTAAAAAAAAAGTAAACTTTATTTTCTTAGTTCTTCTCACAATTGACTTAGTTTGAGCATTAAAGTAATACTTAGTCAAGGATGGAACTATTTTAGGATCAATTTCAACATCAATGAGAAGTTTAAATAAAAAGGAACTGAGATGAATTTTCATAAAGATTGGAGTCATGGATGTGTCATGAGAATTTTGTGGAATATGAACTTTAGTATTTTTCTCTTGTTGCTCAAGAAACTCTTTTTCTTTGCCAGAGAAATCGGTCAATGTTGACTGAGGGGTGTTAGTAGCTTTCTCATCTTTATTTCCATCAATCTCCATATATTTGACTTCCTGGTCAATTTTCTTCGACTTTGTATGTGCCTGGCTGGTGTCATCTAGACCATCAATAATAATGATATTATTGGTAGAGGAACTTTGTTTTTATTTTACCTATTCTTTCTCTAGTTTAAGTTGTTTCTGACCTTTGACTTTTGTGGTCCTTTGACTCTATTGGTCTATCACGTTATCTACCTATTTTTCTTTAATAATGTTTGCTTTGGTTGTGCTTGTCTATGGAGCTATAAAACAAACATTACGAACATTTTCAACTTGGGATTCTTTTGTTTTTTTAGAAGAGGAAACAAGATATGAGATAATGTGATTGAAATTGTATTTCAGAATCTCAAGAGATTTGATCTCTTCAATTGAAGTATTAGTATGAATACACTTCTATTTAAGGAAGATGTCATAAATATTTTCTCTAAAATCTTGCAGTTTACATCTATCCTCCCTACTCAACAATTGTCCTCTTTCTCAATATTGTTAAAAATTATCAATGTTAATGTAAACCTCATCAAAAAGAGTCTTCTGGTGTGTAACAATTTTGATGTAGCTAATAACCTTATAATGGTAATTAATGATTCCTTTAGGATCATAGTCATAAAGGTGCAATGAATAAAACCAAACATGTTGGAGTTCTTCAAACTGCTTAAATGCATGTCCTAGATCAAATGATTCCAAAGTTAATTGGGAAGTTCGACTAGATTTTCTTCTAAAGTTTTCTCATTTTTCAAGCTTGACCATTCAAGGTAGTTTGATTGGCTACCTCTCTTAAATCAATCCTCTTTGGAATATATCTATAAATAATATGAGGTCTAGCTTCACTTCCATAGACCCTGATATATGTGAATAATTATTCCACAGACTAGTGTCCTATTTCTTATAATGTCTCTTTAAGGCCTTCACTAACCCTAGGAGGGTTTGGAAATGGATCATCATGTAATTACAAATGTCATACAAATGGAATTTGAAGTTACTTTCCCACAAAATAGGGGCATAATTCTAAATAGGCACTTGCTGATCAACTGGGTAATTCCATTTCATCAAAGGAAACAGAACAAAAGAAATTATAATATCCATAATATAGGATGACAAGAAAAACATATGATCATATCCTGGAGGACAAAAAATGGAAAACTTAAGGGAATTTGTCAAACTCCAAGAAACAATATTGACCCAATTCAGACGCTTTGAATCGTTAAGTATGTTGTGTATTAAAGGAATCCATCGCAATTTGCAATGCTCTGGGATTTTCTCTCTATATAAATGGGACAACATTTTAATGAGGAACCTAACAAGTTTTTTGAAAATGGAAACAAGATATTATTTTCATGACTTAAGTTTGAACCCTTCTCTCTCTTCTTGTTACCAATGCTTGACACTTTATCATAATTCCCTTCACACTTCTTGAATACCGCATTGTTGAAATTATCCAAAAACTGAGCGTTTAACAAAACTTCAAGATGACTAAGCTTGTAAATTGTTGAAAGTATTTGTGGGTTCCAAGAGGCTATAACATTTTTGTTGCAGTATACTATAATGCGAGTAAGACAATCTAGATGTCCCATAACCAATATAAGCATGTCATAATAAGAAAAATTTCACTCTTGTAGCAACTCTATGTAGTTTCATACCTCTAATTTTTTCAAATTGGTCGTTTTTCTCCTCAGTTGAAGTTTATAAATTTAAACAGCTTCTATTATCAAAGAAATTATAAATTTGTCCCCAATTCATCATACCTGCCATCTGGGTTTTGAAGGTGGTTTCAGAAATGAGATCCGGGTTGAGATTGTAATCTTCTAGTTTTACATTTCCAGCTCCCTTTAGGAATTCCTTAATGTGTTGAATAACCTGCTTTGACATGGTAGGTTTACCTTTATTACCCATGTTATCTCCCGAAAAATAATTAAAAAGAATTCAACTTTCTATAAAAACTATCAAATTTACTAGTGGAATTGTCTATGAGAGTGCATGTTTCCCAAAAATTACAAGCCTTGCAGTGAATTTGAACTTGTTTGTTTGTAATCAGAGATAAGTTTCAGAGAAGTAGTGAAAACAAGGTGTGGAGAACAAATTGCAAAATAGAAAGCAGAAAGCAAGAAACTTGGTAAATTTTGTTTAAACTGTTAGGACGTGCAACAATGAATTTGCATGAAAGATGTTAATTATTCATTAAAGTGACGATATGTTTCAACCATTTCCATGCAACAATTGAGGTGAATTTGCGGATTAGAGTTTGGGGAAATTTGTATTGAAACATACCAGATTGCAATTTGGAAATTAATTTATAAAAAACTAAATAATTTTAAAAGAAAACTATGGTTGGCACACAAACTAATAAATAAAATATTTTATTCCTAGTTGCAACGGAAGCCATTTAGGTAGTAATAAGTTGACATGGTGTTAAATTCAAGTTTCTGTCAGCAGTGATTGTGACCCTGATGTGCAGTGTAGTCGAGGTAAGACAGACGTCGGTATTCTAGAGGTTGGGTGTGAAGAACATTGTTTCATTTTGTTGGAGTATGGATCCCGACCCTACTGTAGTCGGGAGTTGGAAGGTCAATAACCTGAGTTATGTTTTTATGAAATACATAAGTTCAACCTACGACTTTCATATTTAATTTTATTCTTTTTTTATTTTAATGTTGTAATTTGTTTTAGAATTTTTGAAAAAAAAATATTTACAAAAAGAAAGGGAAAATAGAGATTTTTTTTTTTTTAATATACGGTCCTTCTTATTTTATTTCTTTTGTATAGATAATAATAAAGAGAAGGTTGTTGTAACTGTAATGACAACATTATGTAATGTCACATTTTCAGAAATATTTTCTTAGTATGAGAATGAACCATTGATGAATGTTATGTTGTGAGAAAGATTGTCTTCATATGGAAATCCAACATGCTCAACCATGGTTGAGCATGCTTGGACATCGCATATTTTAGGGTTTATATAAGTTACATTTACCATATTAATTGCTAGGGTATAATATTAATCCCTTGGGTTGGTAATCCCTTTGGTTTTTTAGTATTGATTTCTTGGGTTTATTATTCCTTTGGGGTAAAAATATAAGTCCCTTGGTTTTATTGATTTAATGGTTGATATTCGTAGGGTTTAATATTATTCACAGGTTTTATAATATCAATTCTATGTGTTTAATATGAATACCTTGGGTTTAGAATATTAATAATTTATTGGGTTCATTAATCCCTTGGGTTTGTTAAACCCTCAGGCTTATAATAGTAATCCCTTGGGTTTATAATATTGATCCCTTAAATAAATATCATTACAAGTTAATATTATTATTGTAAATATTAATCTCTATGTTTAGTATATTAATCTCTTTGGTTAATTATTATTATTATTATTAATTGATATTTATTGATAATAATTAGTTTATGAGATTAGTTTTATTATTATATATTTATCCATATCGATATTAAATCTATATCATTAATGCATATCGTCATTTTTCAACCACATTTACTAGTGTGATTGTGCATGTGATTGATATGCGTTGATCGATGTATATCAACCACATTTATTTAAATAAATGTGGTTGTGCTAGTATATATGTATGTATACATGTGTAGAAATTTCAATAAAAATTAATACATGTATATATGATGTTTAATAATAATAAAACTTCAATTTTGATGAAATTTATTTATAATTAAAGTAATACTCTTCTAGATACATCACATCAAGTTTTGAGATCGACGTGTTTTGAACCCCTATTGAGGTTCATCGTCAGGAAAAAGATGGATATTGAGATCAACATATCACATTATTATAGTATGGATGCAACGGTAAAATCTAAACAATTATGAAATTAAATAATACTATAATAAAATGGAACGTTATATTAAACTTTGTTTATTTATTCATTTATTTATTTTCAACAATATAAATATAAAAATATCATAAAAAGAAGAAATATCTAGAAAGAGTTTCTTATATTATTAATAATATTTTAGTTAATAATGAATAAACTAATAAATTAGAAAAAACCTCAAAAGGATAAAGAAATAGTAAAAATACCTACAAGAGAGAGGCAATAAATAAATAATAAATATATATTTATAATTTATATTTATTATTTTATTTTATTTTATTTATTTATTTATTTTTTTCCTGAATAAAACTAAATCTATTAAAGATACAAAAATAATGTTGCATGGAGGCACCGACCTCTGCAGAACTTGTTTCAGAGTTTTTACTAGATACTAGCAAACAATTACTAGAAATGAGACTACCCTTAAGGGGAAACTAGTCCAAAAATCATGGTTAGAGCTGCCCAAGTAGGGGAACCACCTTGTAATTCCACATTTTGAGAGTTTTTTGAGCAAAACAAATCAAAAAAGACCCCATATAATAGCAATTTCAACTGAAAACAACAAAAAGACCCCTTAGACGGTGTCTGGGTGACTAAGAACCTGAGTACTGAGCCGAAGCCTGCTAGGTGTCAGCAGGTGGCAGGGGTTCCTCCACGATGAGACACCCATAAGAATACAAATCCTCAACCTCATGCTGTTGAACACTGGTTGTGGCTTCCATCTGCGGCTTGCCACCTGGAGTGCTCATCGCGGCTGCGATCTTCCCATTACCACCTGGGGTGTTGTTCGTACTTTTTAGAGTTTCCGTTTCAGAGCGAGCAACGTCCATCCTATTCAGAGCATCACCTTGAGAGTTGTTATCATGAGTGTTTCACCTGCTAGCGCTAGTCCTATTTGGAATGATGCTGGCCGGGTCTATAGTGTGTTATGGCTCCTCCCTGAAGGCGTTGGAAATGGTGGCGATGATACAGGGGCATTCCAGGGTACATTTGAATTGAAACTTGGTGGAATAACATGGATTCATCATTGGCATAGAGTCGTAATGGGGGTGTCGGGTTTTTACAGTACACTGAAGGCCAGCCCTCTGGGCCTACCCTATGCCACTGTGGGTGTTGGGATACCGACTCGTGCCTTGAGTAGCAGTCGAAGGCGAGGAGGAATCTACCTGAGTCAAGTCAGACGGGGACAACGAGGGAGGGTGAATTTCTCTCCCTCTGCTACTACCCCTACGACTTCTCATTCTGTGCCTCAGGCGGGGCATCATTGCTTGGTGAAAATCGGTATGTCGGGTGCTTGGAGGAGCAAGAGAGGGGATGGAATGGTTTGTGGAAGCAGGGGAGTGAGGAATTTGATTGGCAGAGGTGGAATTGAGGGCTGAAGCAACGATTCTGTAGCAACAAAGCAGGTTGTGCGAGAAGTGGGCACCCTCATTCGTCTCAATGCAAAAGAGGAGCTGGCATCTTCTCCCTGTGGTTGTTCAAGAGATTGGCTCTACCACAGCGGGGAGGCAATTCCACGCCAGAGGAGGTATAGCAAGGGGACGACGCTCAACATTCTCCATCTTAAGGACCAGAAGTAGGTAGCCTTGGATCTCTCCCGTCATTAATGTTGTTTTTCGCCTTTCAGGCAACATTAAAATGCCATGAATTATGGCGGTGGGTGTCTTGGTAGCAGTGTGAGTGGCCATGTGGCCATACCACTTGCCCGCCCAGCTCGGCAGTGCTGTACCAGCATCATTAATCACCCGCATCCAGGTAGGCAAAATATTATTTTAATATACTAAAACATTATAATATTATTATTTATTTTAATAAATACAAATAAGAAATTAAAAAGGATGTTACAAAATAGTAATTTAATAATAAATGTAATATATAAAAAAGAAAGTTAGAGGATGAATACATAATAGAAATCACAAAAAGAAGGTTAATCGTGAAAAAAAAACAAAAAAAATAGTGAATGAATAAATATTATACTACAATAGAAGAATAATAAGAAAAATATAAAATTCCAAAAAAAGAGAGAGAGAAAGAAGAAGAGGAATATCAATGACTTAATATTAGGAAACTGAAAGAATCTAAAGAAAAATAACTACAGAACAAGGAAAGGAAAATAATGAGTAGTAGAAAAAACAAAAAGGAAGAGGCCTAGGAGTATAGGGATGGGATTCATGAATCGTTAATATTCCATCCATTATCCTTATTTAGCATAATAGACCTTTTCTTGATTTCGATAGCTTCCCTCAGTTCCAGGGTGGCGTATGCAGGGTAGAGTAACTAGTCATGTGTATTTCCTGACCTTGGCCTTACTTATATGGTCAATTAGAAAATATAAGGTGGCGTCGCGAATGCTTAATTTCTCATTGAACTGAGCAATCGAAACTGGGAAATGAAATAGTTAAGGGATGGCCTATCGGGAGTGGGAAATTCAGGAAGATAAGGTGGATTATGGAGGGTATGAAGTACGGAACACTGACTTGATCTTAATGATGATATGAAAGTGCTTATTGCTTTCTTTCTTTTATGAGCTTCCTTATTCTACTATCAGTCTTGTTATCCTCTTTTCTTTCTTCCAGTATTCTTGCTTCTTAAATAGCTTAGAGCCAAACTTCAATGCTTTTCTTCCTCTCCTTAGATTTACTATAGTCGCCTCTGCTTCCTTGATGCTTATTGGGTATGGTGATAGAAATGACCAATCCTAGCAAGGACCTAGGAATCCTCTAAATGTATATGGTGTTTTGTCTTTTTAGCATGTTCAACTAAAGTAGAAGAGCGACTTCGATAGTGTCTTAGGCCAGTTGCATGCTCTTGAATACTCTGATTTATGGAGTGATCAATTTCTCCAATGTAGGGTTCCCACATGAACATGGAATCAAATAAAAACCCTTCATGTTTTTAGGTTCCACTGGGTCTTTGACTGATCTTAGGGAGCCACGAATGGTTCAGGGGTCTAAAGTTGGAAGAAACCCTATGTCTCCTAAGAATCCGAGCAATATTATATGAAGGCCCTTGGATAAAGGGAAGTTGGACATTAGAGGCCACTTCAGTAGACTATTTTTTAGTCTTAGGACCTCTACTAAATTTTAAAAAGGCTTTGATACCTTGGTATCATTTATATTGATTTAGTTAAAAAACATTAAGGAGATGGGTTTTCTCCTTCACCATATAGATTTAATCTAAAACCCTTAAAGCCCTAATGGCCAATGTGTTGAGAACACCTAGCTTATGGGTTAGATAGTGATGGGAATTCACATGTAAATATTATTCAATGTGAGGTTGTTTACAAAAGACTTGGTGAGAGAAAGAACCATCATCTTTTTTTAGAACAACACATCGAGGAAGGGAAAGCTATCGTCAACTTCAGTTTCCATGGTAAATTTGATGGAAATTTTGGATTGGTTGTTGAGATGATGAAAAGTAGATCTAATTTATCACAACCATGGGGCCATAAGATGAAGGTGTCATCAACAAACCTTTTCCATCTCTTTGGCTGAAATTGAGTAGAAGCTAAACCTTTAAATTCAAAATCCTCCATGAATAGGTTAGCAACAATACAAGAGAGGGGAGAGCCCATAGAAACCCCACATGTATGCTCATAGAATTCATCATCAAAGGTGAAGAAAGTAAAGGTAAGGGAGATCTCCATAAGCTTGGTTGTATCAGGGTCACTGATGTGATTGATTATCTCAACAACCTCATTAATAGAGATGTTGGTGTGAAGTAAAATGACATCAAAACTAACCATAACATCATGAAGATCAAATTTAACCTCTTTGACTCACTCACGAAAGAGTAAGTCTCTAACAAAAGAAGCAGTACGACCAAACAAAGGATTAAGCTTTCAGCTAAATATTTAGCTACAAGATACGTAGGCCCACCTATTGTATTGAAAGTGGGTCTAAGGGGAGCCCCTTATTTGTGAATCTTGGGAAGCCCATAAATTCTAGGAGTGAAAGGGTTGCTCGTAATAAGTTTGTGGCTTATGGAGCCGACGGACTTATTAGATTTCATAGCTTAAGGCAACAACTTTTGAAACCTTTTTAGGGGGGTTTTACTGAGCTATCTATAGCTCCCATTGTTGCACAAGTGATATATCATTTTTGTTCAGTAGCCATCTTTATCTAAGATTACAAATTCCCCTCCTTTATCAGCCTTAAGGACAACAATATCAGGGTTATTGTTCAAAGCTTTGAGGGCTTCAAATTTAGATTTAGTAATATTTCTCTTAGGAGGTTTAGCTTTCCTAAGAACAACAAAACAATCCTGCCTAATGATATCTTTAATGTGATATGGTAAATCCCTTATGCCAAATTCAATGGAGCAAATAATTTCCTCAATAAGGATCTTTCTCAAGGCAAGAGAAAAATTTAACTCTCTCTGAAAGACTATACATCAAAGAATCAAAAGAGAATTTATTTATAATTAAATTGAAAAACTTTTATATATGATATCAAATTATAAATTTATGTTAAATTACTAACCCATTCATATTATTATGTTTAAAATTCTATTACAATAATAATTTTATTTTAATTTATTTTAATAAATAACATTCTTTAATTATAAATTATATATATATATATATATATATATATATATATATATATAATATAATACTAATGAGTATTATTCGATTAACACGAAATTGGGTACTTCATAGAAAAAGTTTTGTCACTAATTCATCTAGTAAAACCTAATATTTCATAAATGCCACAAGACCAATTTATTTTTCAGAACTTTAACACATACTACTTATAACACTAATAATGAGAAGCCATACCAGAGTGACGAGATTCCTTGTAATATATTTAATACACAATTTATTGTTTTTTTTATTAATAATTCTCAATTCTAAATTTAAAATTAATAATAAAATAATAAATTAAATTAAATTAAAAACACTAAATAAAATTTTACCAATTTAACGAAAATCCAAAAAAAACACTTTTAAACCGCGAAGCTCGCAGTCGACGTGTGTTGGGGTTAAAAATCATTAATGATCTCTATTTCAAATGCTTGAGAGGGTGTTGTAAAGAGGTGAGTTTAATTTGATATTTTTTTTATTATTAAAAATTATAATTATTGCTATGTTTAATTTAATCAATTTAAGTATTTTTAATCAAATTTTAAAATTTTAAATAAAAAAATATTTAATTTTCATTTTGAAAATTAAAACTAATACATTGTATACTGCCACTTTAATATCCATGTGAGATTTTTGTTTGAAAGTGAAGGTTTGAATTTCTCGAAATTTGGTTTGCAATTTCAAAACCTTATATTATACCACTCATTCAATCTCATCAATGAAATAACTTGGAACAAATTAAATGTAAAAGACCTTGTAAATAAGGCTCAACAACCTTCATGATCACGCAAGGAAGATAAATATTATGAAAAAGAAATTTCAACTTGTGATAGATTTATAGGAAATTGTCACATGATTGAAATTACTTTCTGGTGGCCTCCTCCCATTCAAAAGTTTATAGCATCAGATATAACTCAATTGCCCTTGAACTTTTTTTAACTTAATGTGAAACTCTACCTTTCCAGTGTTGACTTTGTGTTGTATTTATTTTATCATGGTAAATCCTTTGGTGAGTAAATAAGCCCTAATGTCAAGTGACATCACTTTGATAAATGCTTTGTATATTATTGATTTATTCACATTTTCATGGTAGTTGTTTGTATTTGATAACATATGGTAGTTGATTGAATTTGATGGCATATGGTATTAAATGAATATTTTGACTTTAAATAAGTGAACATATTTTAGTTGATTGTCAATTACATAGGGTGAATCTATTAAATTAAATATAGTGATAATGGTAGTGTAAACGTTGCCCGAAGTTGCAATTGGTGCAATTCAAAAAGACTCTTTGGGAAATGAAAATAAGTCTCTGAGAAATGAAAGGATGAGAAAACTTATATTTGGTGTAGATAAGGTGGTTGAGATGAAAATCAATGCATATATTTATTTATTTTTTATTTTTTATTTTTTTTCTAGTTAAGACTATTTAAATACCCACGAGGGATTTGAATCGGTGACCTATCGCAAGGAGCGTCTTAACAGCACACCCATTCACTGTCAATCCAAAGCCCCAGGAACAATGCATATTTTTTTTTTTTAAATATAAAATTAGAAACTAATTCATGGATGTTGATGGCATGATTTAACCCCACCTCAATGAGTTTGTAAGCCTTTATTTTAATAAGATTAATGAGTTTTGGATTTAGTAGATTTAATAAATGTTAATATTAGTGTACACTT